>LBNU01032465.1:219324-249817 GCA_014162995.1 Artemisia annua
TATTTAATATGATAATAATTACTTTATCAAGTCTATAAACAGATTACAATAAGCATCAATATTAACAATCATTAAGCAATAAAAATGATAGTGTGTGTCAAAACACATACAACTTGGAGTAATGAATCGGGGAGGTTTTCTCCGTGAGATCATCTCCTACTCTATTCGCTCTGCATTTTTTACTGTTTCACTTTTCATCGCCATTCTCTTTTTTACTTTTTACTTTTTTTCTGCTCCACAACTACTTTTGGAAATGAATAGGTAATAGCGATATCTTTTTATGTAATAAAACAAAACCGAACTTTCGTATTTCATAAAAAAAAGGGTGGGTTTTGCTAATCTCTGCCCACTGGGCAAAGGATTAGCTATATATATAAGGAATGTTGGAGTTAATTAATATCAAAATGATGATCAATTACAGCAATTTTAGAGATGAATAAATGTTCATTAAATGCATTTTTTGAGTTAAAAGGAAATTTTGTTTTCATTAATTGCGCTTAATCCTTTGCCCAGTTGGCAGAGATTAGCAAAACCCATAAAAATATATCATTCAAAAATTTTAAAACAAAACTCACGCGTGCGCGGGCATTATTAGTAGTTTATACACTACATTATTGATAAAACCTACATTACACATATCAATAAACCCTAATGAGCCCAAATCGGGCTTGGGCCATCTAATCTATTGTGAGTATTGTCGATCAATACGCACTTTGGCGTCCGTAATCTTAGTTATCGACTATATACATATAAAATTCTACATGGTATACATACTCCAAAAGGTTTGATGCCGCGAGAGACCCGTACTTTGTGTATCTTTTTTATGTGTTGATTTGACTCTTCCCTTGATAACCTAATATGAGGTATTGTATACAAGTTCCGATGACATTTGTCAATAGTTAGAGCACACGTTGCAGTGGTTGTATAGCATGTTATAGGTGCCAATTCGCACCTATGGCGTCCCTATATGGCATGTTATATTGCACCACGCCGTTGTGTTATAGGTGACATAGCCACCCCATTCACATTTATTTTATTTTATTTTTTTTTTTTATTTTTTTTCTTAGTGTGTTATAGGAATTTTATTGCGGAAGATGATTATGTTATAAGAGTGTTATAGAGTACATGTTGACGTGGCAACACCTATACCCAATGAACCTTGCTCTCTTAGGATTGAACTTAAAGAATTTTTTTTTTTTTTTTTTTCCAAAAGTCCTAATTAACGAGTCAACTCTTATAGTACATATTCAATATATTGATTCAAGTCAAGAAATAACATAACCTTAAGGTTTCATACTTTCATTTGCACATGTTCATTTAGCTTCGACAAGACAATAAGCTATTCGTAAATACACATGTTCGTTTACGCTATCTCAGATGTGCAATGAAGACACCCGAAAACTTGTTTCTTTGAATGTTTGTGTCGTCTTTTAATTTTGCTAGATTAAACTTAAACAAACAGACCATGTTTTTGTCAATCTGATTCATTTACGATACTATATTGCATAAAACATGCAAAACAGATTATGAAAACCACCCACGACTATCATGTGGACTTACATAAATCATGATCAATTGATATTTATATCATTGTAGCATTTTATATTTGGTCTCACAAATTCTAAAAAGGTACAGTTGGCATCTTTTGATTGGACAAAAAGTGCTTAACAAGTTGAAGTGCTTCTTTTGGTTTGAAAGTTGGTACTTGATGTCCAGCTCCTCTAATCGTTACATACATCAATCCATCATATGTTATTGTCCATCCTCCAACCTACAATCACATTGCCAAACATCGTCATATATATTATCATTGATTTTGTGTAAAGTGACCATTTTATTTCAAAAATAATAGAAGAGTAATGCTAAATTACCTGACTTTTACTGTACCATGGAGTCCATTCTTGAAGTGTTTTCAAGCCAAGTTTTCTCAATGAGAGTCTTGTTGAGGTAACGGGAATCCTTCCGTCGGTATCTCCACTAAAAACCCAAATACGAATACCCCCGGCAGCAAGTTTTTTTAAAACCGGGAGCATAGATCCTGGAGCATCGCTCCAAAATGTTATGGAGTCACTGTTTAAAACATGTAGCATGTTAGAACCAACAAATACACTGGTTTGATTGATCAAAAGGGATATATCGTTTTAATTACCTACAATGTGTCCATGCATAGGGAATTTTCGTGGTATTGGCATGGAGTGCCTTTTGAACTTTTGGATTGTTCAAATATGCGTCGGTATAACTTGATTGACATGGGTCGTACCCCGTTGGTTTCTTGTGCCATTGTTTCTATTAACAAGTTAGACCATATAAATTCTCAATAACTAAGCATTGTGAGTTTTAGAAGCAATATGGAAGTCACAAAGAGTCACCAGAGTTGATATTTTTTTAAGGGAATACTACATACTGTAAGATCGATCGAGTACTCACATTCTTGGAGAAAATCCGAGGAGAAACATTGCCGAGTATATGTGCACGTTGAGTGGAATTGGGGGTAGTATCAACACAGTCCGGTGCATACAAGCTATACATGTCAATAATTTTATAAACGTCAAAATATTCATTCAACGCTCTATCACAATCGTCGTTTGATTTGGGGTCACTAAAGTTGCATTTAGCTTTGACATCATTATACACACGATCCGATATCACAGCATGATCCCAAGCATAATCAATCATTCCAGTCTGATCAGTTTCATCATCTAATAACGCATTTCCAATCTGCATTTTCGCGTGTCACATATGTTTTCCACACCAATAAGCAATATAGTTTGAATTAAGGGAAAACATACTAACCATAAATCCCTTAAAATTAATGCGATCTTGGTTGGAAATGGTCTTGTTTTTATCGAATATAAGCTCTGCTAGCTGTGGAACATAGTGCCCTATGAATACAAACATGTATGTTATAAGCTTCTTCCGTTAATTGTACTTTTATAGACTATGTTTAATAACAATGATTTATCGTTTGAATATATATTACCAGCATAACTTTCACCAGCAATGTAGAATTCATGGGACTTGTATTGTGGAAATCTTTTGAACCATCTAAGAAGAAATGCGTACGAGTCTTGGGCTGTCAAATGTCGATCATCAATTACAATTGTTACATTACACTTATGTATGTGTGATGCTATTCGTATACATATTATATGCAAAATGTACCTGTAACTTTGTCACCGAGTTGTTTAATGTCGCTACTAGTGTTGGTGTATGAGAATCCGACACCAACTGGGGACTCCAGAAATAACAAGTTGGCAGCTATGAAATAATAACACAACAACAATGTTACACATCTTTATAACTAAAACAGGTATAAGTTATATGTTTGTTCTTTCCAAATACTCGATCTTTTCAAGTATAAGTCATCGGATGAGATAATATAACCAAAAGAACACACAACGACAACATCTTAATTTAGCCAAATTTATTAGTGGCGTTCACCACTTACTCTAATGTGTGTCAAGTTATGTAACTTTCACATACGATACATAATATGACATTGACATTAGCATGGGGTGTTCTTATGGTCTCACAAAACAAATGTTAAAATTTACTCCAAATTTAAACATATTGATGCATCATGTATGTACATGTACCTTTGTTCCAAGCTTTATTGTTTAAACGGAGCTCGGGTTTGTCCTTTTGTGCTACAAATGGTCCTAACTCCTCCATCCCCCCAAATCCAATTGATGAACATCCTGGACCTGTAGTAACAGTTAAAACATAAGTTAAAATACCATCATCATAAGTCTTCAATACATCAAGATTTATATACACAAAAACAAATAGTAGGTAGATGTTGTGTCAACAATACCAAGAACAAGGTATGCAGTCTATAATGGATAGCTATTATATGTTTGTAACTTAGTATGGTGTTCTCGTTCTAACTATTGTATGATTTTTATCCAATCTTGAGTAGGTCGAAACACCGGCTCGACACAAAGTTGTTATAAATCTTAAACACTCGTACGCATTTTAGATATAAAATTAGTCATATCTTTTATCTACACTACATACTACTGTACTCTCTCATATTAATTACTAAAGGCATTCTAAAATTAATGTAAATATTTAAACACCTTTTAATACAAAAATACAATCAATAAACCACATAGTACAAGTCAAACAAGCTATTAGAATAAATTTTTGAATGCTCTCCTCAAACATACTAAATCATTCTTGAAATAAAAAATTAATACGGGTATAAGCTATCAAAAAAATAATAATAATAATTAAATGCATTTTATGTTCTTACTATCTACTTTTAACATAAATCTACTTTTAACATTAATGTATTATCAAAAAACATGACAAAAAAATTTAATTACAGTATACCTATCGCCCGATCGCGCGTTTTCTTAATTTTTTTTCTTCTCTTATTTGAATTTATATAAGATACGTGACATGTTCATCTTTTCAAGAAGAAAAGGTTGTATAATCCTCATAATATAACCTGAAAATGTCATTGTCATAAGTCTGAAAATTTTCAACATGATCATAATAATGATTTAAATCGAATCTAAGACTAATGATTTCATGATAATATAGACAAAAAGTGGCAACATGTCCATGGTGAGTTGTTTTAAAGAGGGTAAAACTTGATGGGCTTTTGTCAGATATTGCATGGGCCTAAAAGTTGACCAGCTTTTTATTGGGTCAAAAAGCCTTTTACAAAGAAACGTCACTTTCTAGTTTCTATGACAACTAGTTTAAAAGAATTATTAAAAGGGGACAACGATGTCGCATCACATGCTCATATTGTCAAATATTATATTGAGCTATAAAATCAGAACTAATTATTCATTTGTTGAGTTGGGTGCCATTACATCAGTCTGTATATGGATCATAAATCGTTTTAACAATGACTGCCTTTTAATGAGACAAAAGAAAAACGAACACATGATTTTCATATTTCATTTTTTGATTTGCACACATGACTGTACAAACAGATGATGCAAGATATGAGTTGTGAATAGACGTGCCAGTTTAGTTTTTGACAAGACAATTTTTTTTGAACGATTCAGATACGAGAGTTACTAATTAGACAATCAGTTTGTAAAAGGGAAGAAATTTTGAATCCACCATTCTTAACAGATGATGATGAAGTTTTCTTTGTTAGAGTTACCGGAAGAAGAAGAGTGTGTAACTCAAATGTACGTGTTCTAACCGAGATATCCTGTTTCCGAATCTTTTCTCCGGCCATCTCAATACATGTAATCTAGAGAGATTCACCATGATAATGGCTTGTCACTATACATATGTGCTTTTCAGTAACACTGTGAGTTATAAAACAAACGAAAAGAAAAATAATAGGAAAGGGAAAAAAATGAAGTGTTGATTCATATGTTTTTGAGATAAATAAAAGGAAAATGAAAGTAAGCAAAAATCATATTTTTAAGTTAGAGGAAAGGGAAATAACTTGTTGAAATTACATGCATTTCCTTGAGTTGTTATTGCCAAAACTTTTAAAAGAGCTATATTGGTCTTTAAGAAAAATATATTAATGTTCCCTTTTCCCATTCTCCTAAAAATTGGGTGAATACTTTTTAAGAAAAATTTCTATCATTTTCCTCTCCAATTCTATTTCCTTTCTTAAGAATAAATTTAAGAACACAAAAATTTTATATTTTATACTTTTCCCATCAAATTTTAACTTAAAAACACAATATAAGATAATACTGTTATATATCTTGTCATAAGAAGACAAGAATAAAACTAGAATAGGATATTTGGATGCATCCAGCTTAAGTTTTCAAAGGGAGATGGGGTCATTGGTGGTTTACACAATGCTTATTAAATGACACAACTTGTAACATTAAATTAAATAGTAGGTAGTAGTACTTCCTGTATATGCCTTATTCATGAGAACATACATACATACATCTCTTACATTGAGTGAAAGTGTGAAACACGCATCCACAAAGACACATGGTGAGAGCAACTCTTTGAGTAATGTTACAAAAGTTATAAATGGAAGAATAAAGCAAAGTGGTCACAATAAGATAAAAAAGGGGACCAAATACTTTGGTACATTCTGTCAATGATAAATGCTCAGTGGTGTAAATCTGCAATATACTTTTACATTTAAAGTATTCTTTAGAATCTGTTTAGTTTTTTTTGTTGCAAGTAGGGGTGTCAGTAGGGTCGGGTTGACCCGACCCGAACCCGAGCCCGATAAGGCTTATCGGGTCGGGTTATATCGGGTTAAAAAATCTTATCGGGTTGTTTTGACCCGAACCCGATAACCCGATAATGTTATCGGGTCGGGTTCGGGTTAGACAATTAATGTTATCGGGTTATCGGGTCAACCGATAAGACCCGAAATTCCACATTTATTTATTTTTTCTTAATATTTGGAATGGCTACTTATGCTACTGTAACGGTGTAACTATAAAAGTCATCATCCTTTGTCGATTTCAACATTTTCACATTTTGTAATTAAGATGGTGTATATAATTTTAACTGGAAGTATGCAACATTTAGTAATTATGGTACTGAAACATCACTTTTACAGTGTATATAATTTTGATAGCTACTGTAATGGCATTTTCCGTACAGTGCATATTTACATATGCAAATGGTTTAAAATTTAAATTCAATTCAATAGACAGTCATGTACATCACATAATGATTCTAGAATGGCTACCGGTACAAATTGTAATGGTTTGATTCTCATTCCTCAATTTTATACGTCACACTGATTTTAGATAGATAGTCATGTATAATATTCACTTGAAAAAGTTGGTACCAAGTTTGTAATAGTTTGATTTTTCATGTTATTAAGTTCATGGCAACTCAACTTTCGCAATAACTTGGCTACTGGTTTGATTATCAAAGATGTTTGCACCCGATAACCCGAATAACCCGACCCGATATAACCCGACCCGAATCTCACCCGAACCCGACAACCCGATTCCTAATCGGGTCGGGTTGCGGGTCACTTTTTAAAAGTTCAAAACCCGATTCAACCCGACCCGACAAACCCGATAACCCCGATAACCCGACCCGATAACACCCCTAGTTGCAAGCATGAGGAACCTAAACTCTAACAACCATTTTTTGATAAGTTTAGATGCATGTCAATTCATTGCCCACTACTATAGTGAACGCGTCGGCTAGTCGAAACAGAATTTTATTCTAAAGCCAAATCCGAGTTCTTTAATTGGAATTGTGGTCATAGTTAGAAAGACAAATAGAAACTAACAGAAATTTGACATGTTAGTGAAAATTGACTTCCATTCCATAAATCTTTTGTTCTGACCCATTTTCAGGACCATAAAATCCACTAGCATTTTTGCCATTCACATGTTCAATGTTATCGAGTGAACGTGTTTTACTAGCACTAACTTTATATATTTTTTTTATATATCTATATTCTGATTATTATGTTTATTCGCGTTTTATAAAATCGGAAAAATAAATAAATCAAAATCAAATCAAGCAATTTTGGCAAATGACAAATACGTACATTTCACTTCAGTTAAATCTAACTTTAAGGTACTGACTAGTTTTTCCATGAAGTTAGATGCTTGTGCAAATTAAAAGAATTTCAACTTTTAAGAAAAGTTTGTAGTATAAAATCTTTTCAAGTCATTTGTTTACTTCAGCATTATTGAACTTGTATAGAATTATGATACAAATTAAATTTGGAACCACATAATTGACTCTTAGTATCAACACTTACACAAAGAGAACCCCACACATACAATGCTAACAAAATAATTCAATCATTAATTATATTTATTTTGCTCTATATTTTTATTTCATTCATAACATATTAGTAGTACTTTCTTATTTTTTTGCAAAACATCAAACTAGGTTGCGTCATGCATGACAAAAGGGTACTACCTAAATTAACATATGATGCAATTAGGCAAGTGTAAACATTAAACACGTACATTTAGCTTTTCTTTCTTAAACTTGATTAATTAATACTAGTAAGTCACAATGATATTGTTATTTTATTAGTGTTTGTATAATGATTCTTAATGTTTTGTTATCAAATCCAGTCAGATATAATTTATAATGAGATTAGAAGACAAGAAAGATGGAATATTTCCGTAACTTCTTACATATCCAAAAGACCAAAATGTATTAATTTTGCAGGAAAAGTTAAACTTCTATGCATTTAATTATTGGGAAGAGATCTAGTGAGAAGAGAAAATCAAATGAGAAGAATGAGAAATATTCCAGACCACACATTTCAAATAAGGAAAAAAGAATAAAGTGGAGATGCATCTACTTTTGTAGGTGCATCTAAAATGTGTGGTTGTGGTTTCTTCTCATCCTTCTCATTTTAGTTTTATTTCTCATTTGATCCTTACTCTTTAATTATTAGCTAAGAATACGTTGGCTTCATATATTCTTATCGGGATCGTGGCCAAATCACAATTGGTGTGCTAACACTCAACCAACCAACAAGTTTACAATAATAGCAACTATAGGTTTGTATAATTAAATTAATATTTCGTTTCAAAATAAGTGTTTATTTTAAAAATATATAAAGTTTAAGAAATATTCACTAATTGCACTCAACTTGTTAAATTCCATTTTAATTGATTGAAATATGAAATGGATATTTTATTTTGAGACAAACTAAATTCTTGTATTATGAGGATTAGTCGGTGCACCACCAATTCAATCTCAAAAACCCACCATCATGCGTCATCATGGTGGTGGTGTAATAGCGTTTTACGTACTGTGTGGGGGGGGTGGTGGTTCCAACCTCTATTACATCCGGTCTAAAAGAACATGAAACTATATTACAGCATCCATTAATCTAGTTTAGCATATAGTTATAGGAACGTCAGCATGTATATACTACTCCGTAAATCCTAACCTACACATTCAATCAAGGTTGTCACAGCAAAGCTATAGTTGTTACCATTTGTGTTGGTCGCTACTTATGCGACAACAAATTTCACTACCTTAGAACAGTTAGAGTTGCTGCCGCCATTTATCGGGGCTTCCATTTATAGCTTACAACACTTCTCCGTTCGACTTTCCAGGATCAGGCATCAGACTCTATACATCGTGTTAACACTTAGCATAGTCCAGATAAAAGGTCGCTACCTCGATACGTTGGGTTGGCGCGAGAGCCATTCATGAACATTGATACATACTCCCACCAAATGGCTCAGTTGGTACCCACTTCCGAAAAACCCATGAGCCCACTGGAGAGATTTGGTGGATAAAAAGGTCAAGGGTTCGAGTCTCGGCTCGTGCTCACTCCAGTTGGTGTCTCACTGGGCCATGAAAGTTGTCGGAGCCATGCCTTGTAGGGTGAATAACGGCTGGTGCCAAAAGGCACCCGGAGTCAAGGTGTTCCCGCCAACCTACACCTTTCGGTGGATCGATACATACTCCCACTACCCACGCGTGAAGGTGAAAAGGACATGAAATCGTTGGTGCATACCACCGACTATACTATATTGTATGTGTGATTTGTACATGGTATTTGCATGTTTAAATATAATATAGATAAATGATAAAGAACATGTTAATCAATGTACGAGTAAAAGTGATATAAAGATGGTAGAAAAAGGACGTCGTAGAGCTAATTTGACTATGATGACAACTATACCACCGTTACATCTACTCTAATATCATTCTCAAGGCATGTATATCAGTATATGGTATAGAATTAGTATTGGCATCAAGACAATAGCAAGTTGATCATGATTCATGTGTGTTGTTTTATTTGAAAATTATCGATTTTTCTGGTTTCCACATGCTTCTAGTAACTCTTTAGACATTTATGTAGAATTATTGTTCGCTAACCTTTTGAGGAACCAACAATACAAAAGGTACAAGCCTAAAGAAGAGATCTTGTTGAAGTATAGTCGTTGTTCACTAACCTTTTACTAATACAGTAACATATTTTAACCGTACGTATACAAAAATAGAAAACTAGTTTTTTACTACTATATAACGAGTGAACCTAGATATTGAAAGTAAAAGGTGAAATAAAAATTACTCCAACAAATTTGGAATATTTCCTAAATTATCAACTTACAAATGTTTAACCATTTTCATGTAACACTTTAACGAAAATAACCCAGAATATTGTTATCTAATGTAACACTTAACAAACATATTGGTCCACAAGACCACAAGTACTTCTTGTAACATACTCAATATATCTTACAAATTAATCTCATTATTTTTACTGAGTTTAATTAAAAAGGAGTAAAAGAAAGAGCAATGTTAGTATGTTACCTCCATTTAGCCATAAAAGTAGAGGCTTCTTTTGTGGGCTTTCGACAGCTTCAAAAAACCAATAAAACAGTGCTCTACCATGGCTTTCATTGACAGTAATATATCCAGCATACTGCTTGAAGCTAACTCGAGGCTGACCTGGAAGACCGATAACTCGATCAAGGTCTTGCTCGAGCAATGCTCGCCGGGTGGGTTGCCGGCCTGAAACGGCTGCAACCCACCTCAAACTAACTAGTGAAATGATGAGAAAAAAATAGCATGTCCTTGAGGTGCTCATTGTGTGAAGTGAGTGTGTTATGAAATGATTGAAGGACAGTTTGTATGATTTATATATACAAGTTGCTATTTGACCATAAATGTATAGGTAGCAAGTTTCTTTTTCATGGGCATCAACCTTGAAAATATCTATTAATTTGACACCCTACTCAACGACAACTTGTTTTATTTGTTTTGATTTTCTTTTCTAATAATATTAAGGTTTGGGTTTGAGTAAATATGACACTTCAATTAGTCTTCAAGTCATTCATGAGAAAATATGTAAATTTTGATTGGATTTTATACTTATTATGACTAACATATAAAAGTTTGTTACAAGAAAAATAGGCTAAGTTGTTAGAACTATCTTGAAATGTAAACATTTACGATATCACGAGCTATTCAAAATATAAGAAACTTCAAGTGAACACCAGTTATGCAACTACAGTAGTTACTAAATATTAGTTCAGGGCAAAACTTACTACTACTAGTACTCAAGATAAATTTATTTAGGGCACCTAAGATATTTTTCTTGATCAAATATGGAACTTACTAATTTGTTAATCAATGGCTTGAAGTTATACATTTTTATTTTTTATTTTTTGAACTAGGAAGTTATACATTGAATCATTAGAAACATTAGGTTTTAGATTTAATTTCTATTCATGTTTCATGTTGGTGCTAAACTGCTAATAAATCTTTAGGCGGCTACCATTAGTAAGGCGTGTGATAATGACAAATCAATCAATTTCTTGTCCTATATTCCAATCCTTAATCTTAAGGTGCGTTTGGTTTGTAGGTGTGATTGGAATTGAATTTGGTTTTGAGAAATGTTTGAAAGAAAATGAAGAGCGAGAAAATTAATAATTATTTAAAGTATATATTTGTTTATATATAAATAAGCTATTATAAATTAGTTTAAAATATAAATTAGTTTGAAAAATAGGCTAAGTTGTTATTAGAACTATCTTGAAATGTAAAATTACTACTTCCTCCGTCCCAAAATTATTGTCCACTTTGAATTTTCAAAGTCAAGTTGGTTCAACTTTGACCATAAATATATATTTTTTATTATATAATACTTAATGAAAAATTATACCATTGAAAAGTACACTTAAAACCCAATCCATTTATATATTTTGCATCAAATAATATATAACACCCACAAAAAACATTTAAGGTCAAAGTTGATGAAGAAAGACTAAAAAAGTCAATCATGGACAATAAATTTGGGACGGAGGGAGTACTACTCTCAAAATAAATTTATTTCGGACACCTAAGATATTTTTCTTGATCAAATACCGAACTTACTAATTTTTTAATTAATGGCTTGAAGTTATACATTTTATTTTGGGGGAATTACATATATTTCCATTTAAACTTCCCTAATTGCATATATCCCCATAAAAGTTTAAAATAGCAAATATACCCAATTAAATTTAGTAAACTCACAAATTTACACATTTTTGTCTCTTCTTGTATAAACAATTCAAGATATGACTATTTACCCTTTAAATCAGATAATCTTCATCTTCATCTGACTCAACTTTAGAATGTAGAACCTCAATGGAACCTCTGAGAACAATTGACTTTTTATTAATCGCATTTGTGATTCATTTGAATTTTCTGGGGTCTAAAAATACCTATTGTTTGTTAATGAAGATCATGTCCATTTAATATTGTTCTTGCCTTCAATTCTTACAACCAAATGTTTATCTCTGAAATAATAAGCCTATGATTACATTCATATAGGGGTGAAAACGAGCCGAGCCGAGCCCGAGCCTGCTAGAGCTCGAGCTCGGCTCGTTTAAATATAAAAGGCTCGAGCTCGAGCTCGTTTCGAGCCTCACATTTTGAGCTCGAGCTCAGCTCGTGAAATTTTTTACAAGCTCGAGCCCAGCTCGGGCTCGACTAATTTATATGATGTGTAAAGTTCAAATGGAGCTCGGCTCGTTAATACAAGGCTCGAGCTCGGCTCGTTAAAACAAAGCTCGGCTCGTTAACACAAGGCTCGAGCTCGTTAACATGTTTATTGGTATAGAAAATATATATATATGAATATATTTCTAGAGCTCGTTTAGGCTCGCGAGCCCAAACGAGCTTTTTGTATAGGGCTCGGGCTCGAGCTCGTTTAGGCTCGGCTCGTTCGAGCTTTTTACTGATCCGATCTTCAGCTTTTCACGAGCGGCTCGGCTCGTTTCCACCCCTACATTTCATATTCATACGATATCAATAAACAAGAAGTAAAGCAAAAGAAAAGAAAACACTTACATCGTTAAATCGCATCATCACGTAGCATTCAACGATACAATCAATTTTTGTTCTTATTAATTGTTTAGCCTTAGGAATTAAAAAGAGGGATATATGATGGCATTTTAAAATAAGAATAGATGCACTTAGAATGTTTTGGCGCCCAAATCATTTGGAAAGAAGGATATAATCGTCTAAAAATTAAGGTTAGATAAAGATGGGTAAATTTGTTAATTTATTAAGTTTAACTGGGTATATTTGTTATTTTAAACTTTTATTGGGGAATATACAATTAGTGAAGTTTAAATGAGATATATGTAATTCCCTTTTTTATTTTTTAATTTATGGAGCTAGGAAGTTATACATTGAATCATTGGAAACATTAGGTTTCAGATTTAATTTCTATTCATATTTCATATTGGTGCTAATAAATCTTTGGGCGGCTACCATTAGCAATTCTGATAAAAAAAAATAAAAATAAAATAAAAAATAAAAAATAAATAAAAAGAAGCCATTAGTAAGGCGTGTGATTATGACAAATCAATCAATTTCTTGTTCTATGTTCCCATCCTTAATCTTAATATGTTAACCAATCTTTATACAAATACTTTTCTCTTAGAGTGCTAAGTGTCATAACTTAAGCTATAAAAAAAATCTCGACACGTCAGCGCTATATCAGCATTACTATTTCAACATTAATATAATAATAATAGTAATAATAATAATAATAATAATAATAATAATAATAATAATAATAATAATAATAATATATTCCCATCCCATCCAACTTTATGTAAAATTGTTATGTTTCAATAAAATAATAATAATAATAATAATAATAATAATAATAATAATAATAATAATAATAATAATAAATAAACTTATCATAACACCACTTTTTCGGACACACCTTTTAAAAAATTGCAATTTACAAATTAACCCTTTAACTATTTCCTTCATTCATAAACTTAAAAATTGCAATACAAAATAAAAACGTTACGAATTTTTAAAAATAATAATAATAATAATAATAATAATAATAATAATAATAATAATAATAATAATAATAATAATAATAATAATAATAATAACCCCACCACATAAAAAACTAAATAAAAATGTTATTTTCTTTAATTACAAATAATAATAATAATAATAATAATAATAATAATAATAATAATAATAATAATAAATAAATAAATAAATAAATAAAATCACCAACTGCAAAACCGCAAGGACTAAAATATAAAGTTCACAGGGACTAAACTGCAAACTTCATTTATATATCATCTTCCCCATCCATAACTGTACACACACTACAGACCGACAAAAACACAAAACACAAAACAACTAATTTAAATCGTACGAGGGTGGTTTTGTATATTTTTATTTTTATTTATTTATTTATTTTTGTCCACATATACGTTCTCTCCCACGTTGCTGTGGCAACGTGAACCCCAACGCTCACCATAACGCATCATATGGGGTATGATAACTTGAGCTCAAAATCAGCCACGTCACCATAACGCCACACCAAATGTTATGGTAACGTGTACTCTTAGTGAGTGAGGATACATATGAGTCAAAAACACTTACTTTTTAATTAGGAAAGACTAATAAATGTCTTTCTCTCCCCTTTAAGTGACTAATTAGAGGTTATTTACTTTCCTCATAGTGAGAAAAAATGTGGGTTCAAAATTCTTTCTCTTTCTTAATTGGAAGACTCATTAAAGTTTTAAGGAGTGTTTACTTTTCACTTAATGAGTGTGCTGAATCCCTTAATTCATCTTAATAGGGAGGTCCACTAAAATTTATCTCTCTCTCAATTAAGTGGCTCATATGGTAATATGTCCAAGCCACTTAATTTAGTAAACAAGCCTCTTTTTTAAAAATTAAGACTCTAATTAAGACTCTCTCTTTAAATCACTTAATTTAGTTATAAAAAAAATAATAATAATAATAATAATAATAATAATAATAATAATAATAATAATAATAATAATAACTCCCGTCTTATTTTTTATATCTCATATTTACAATACAGATAGCTTTTTATTTCTGCATTATTTGTCTTTTAATATTTTTGACTTATCAAAATTTATATTTTCTCTTACTTTTTGTTTTGTAACTCTATAATAAAAATAAAATTTTAAAAGATAAAAATAAAAACGGGTATTGAAATCCAAAAGGTATCTATACATCCATTCTCTCAAATAAATCTTAAATCGTGTCTTACAATGTGCAGTATATTTAACAGCTCTTTCCTAGTTGTCATACCTGTTCTTTAATTACGATAATAAATATTTACTATTTAAATTATAATTTTTACATATAAATGTGAAGTTTGAAATGCTTCACGTTGCTTTTCCGTGAGTAAAGGCCACGGTTGGACCTTAGACTTTATAAAGCTTAAAATAATATAGAATCAAATACAATATTGAGATATTGCTCAATAGATTTTAGATTATATATCTGACGACATATTACTCCAACTTACATAACGAACTTTATACAAAACATCTATTCATAATATCATATTTATTGCAAAATAAGTTTTACATTTCTTAGTCCAATATTTGCATGTAACAAGCAGAATATAAAACTATTAAAATGAAGATATCAAGCAGTCTAATCATTGAATAATATAATATCATGGTCAATTGCTTTGTACATAAAGGTTTGACCGTCTCTTTCAGCATCTTCGCTGTATGCAAATCATTCAATTATATTCAATATATCGGATATTGTGGACACTTCTCGCTAATATTTTCTCTTCAAAAGAAAGCAACATAAAGATACATAATACAAGAGTAAATTGCAATAACTGTCTGTGATATGTTCAAATCTCAAGTGAAGTCCTTATAGAAGTGGACCCTCGAAATATTGATATATAATATTGACATAACATAAACCAGACGAGTACCTATTCATAGCAACAGGATTTTATAGCGCCAGATAGTTTTAGTGATAAAAAAAGTTTATTGTTTATAAACGAAAAATAATAAAAATTTGAGGATTTGGGGATTAAACATAATGTTTTAAAACCCGGTTTGACCCGGGTGGTTCAACCAGTTGAACCATTCCGGTCGAAAAATGGGTCAATTTAAACCGGGTCAACCCGACGGGTTGGGTCAAATTAAACCGGGTCAACCCGCCGGGTTTGAAGCGTCCCGGGTCAACCCGGTTTTCGATGTGTATCATTAGTTTCTAGGGGTGGCAATCGAGTCGTGTTTGTGTTGACCCATTCGGGTTCGCGTGTTGGCGGGTTATCATAACCTCTACCCAAATACGACCCATTTATTAATCGTGTCAAGAAACTCAACCCTAACCCACACCTGCATAACACGTGTAACCCATTTTTGATCTGTTTAACCTGTTTAAATAAATAGGTCAAGTAGTAAATAAAGTTAGTAGTTTGTTGATTTAACTAGTTTAAATGCAAAAATGATATAAGGATGTAAAATATGATAAAAATAACAAGCAAATAACTATACAACAATTTTCTCAGTTATAAGCGTCAATTTCTATGATATATGAGGTATAATCGTAATTCAATCGTATTAAGTACATAACATAATACGTTTAATCCACATCCAACATAAAAAAGTCATGTTATATATTTTATTTTTAGAGTATTATATATTTAAACGGGTTCACGGGTTGACTTGTTTAATATTTGTTCAACCCAAACACGACCCATTTATTAAATGGGTTAGACGGGTTGACCTGTTTTTGACCCAAATCTGTTTATCATCAACCCAAACCTGTTTAACTTCGTGTCGGGTTCGTGTCGTTTATCGTGTTGTATCGAAAATTGCCACCCTATTATTAGTTTCTTTTTGAAACATATGTTTTCAACATTTTTTTATTATTATTTTTTTTTTAGTTTCAAACTTTCCTTTTTAATTTTTTCAACATTTCACTTTGTGGAAACTAGAAGGGGGGTTGAATAGTTTCACCGTTTCTTTTTAGTTGCTAAAACGTTTCGCTGTTTTTAGGTCCGGTTAATATTCTTTTGCAAACTTGTTGAATTTTACTTGTTATGTGATATCTAATTAGCTACTAACAAACATAAACAAACAAGTAACGTAAAGAGTAAGGAAAGAACACAACCAAGAGACGCGGCGATTTATAGTGGTTCGGCACGAAGCTCACTCTTCGTCCTACTCCACTCCCCGAGTACCACACTCGAGAGTTATCAATCACTATATCAACACACTCCTTCAGGCGGAGCAATCCGTACACAAGCTTACACGAGGTTTAACGACACTAAGCGGAATGTCGAGTTCTAATCGTAGCTAGAACCAATCTACTCCAAGGCCCACGTGGCCACACGAACAAGCACTCTTGTCCAACTTGGATCTTCACCCGATCCAAGCCTTCACACAAATGACACACTTGGTTCTTCACCCGAACCAAGCCTTCACACAAGACTTACTTGGATCATCACCCGATCCAAGCCTTCACACAAATGACACACTTGGTTCTTCACCCGAACCAAGCCTTCACACAAGACTTACTTGGATCATCACCCGATCCAAGCCTTCACACAAATGACACACTTGGTTCTTCACCCGAACCAAGCCTTCACACAAGACTTACTTGGATCATCACCCGATCCAAGCCTTCACACAAATAACACACTTGGTTCTTCACCCAAACCAAGCCTTCACACAAGACTTACTTGGATCATCACCCGATCCAAGCCTTCACACAATGACTCAACTAAGTCCTAAACTACACACTAGGACATCACTCTCCTCACAACAAATATATGAACTAATCTAGTTACAAGATTTCTTGGATCTACATCACCTTCCAAGTTCACACACATAACTCCATCCTCGACTCACACACAAGTCGGAAGTGTTTATAATATTTACAGAACCAATAACCGTAACACTTGTTACGTTTGTGTGTGGACACCTATAACATCTCGAATCTTCATCTATGTCGAGAGTTCTTCTCTTGCACTTTGCGGAAGAGGAAATCACTTATAAACATATACCGACATGTTATAGTGATCAAAGATGAAAGAAAAATAAAACAGAAAATTTTTGTGTGTGGAAAACCTTATTTTTCTGAAAGGAACAATTCACTATTTATAGACGACAGGAAAGAGCTGGGCGGTCCCTTAAATAGGCGACGGTCCTTTATCGCTAAGGGACCGCCGGCTACTTTGAGGGACCGTCCCGAAAAACGCTCCCATTTTTGTCCTGACGTGGTGAAAACTTATCTGGTGAAAACTCAACTGTTTTGGGGGAAATATAGCTGTTACAAATTTGAATTTTGAATATATTTTCTTAATAAAACATTTCTTTAAAAATACAAAAATACTTTTGTGTAAATGTTTTGTTAAACTTAAAAATGTAAGTTTAGAAGAAAATAAAATTCTTTGATCACTTTACTAATGACGGTATAAAGTTTGTTCATACCTGAAGTGACGTTGTAGTAGCTACGTAGAAGAAACGAGTTTCCTCGATTAAAAACTTATTAATCGTAACTTTACGTAACATGTCTTTATATTTTGTGATTATCAAAACACAAGAAGATCGAATAATGCGAATAACGTTTTTGACATTATTTGTATTAACACACTTTTTGACTTTTCATTTTTTACTTTGACCATTTTTTTTTTATCGATAGTATAGATAGAGAGAATTTTTTAAATGAACAAATATACACACGTATTACTAAAATGGACCTTCGAAAGAAGAATTACAAAAATCAACATAGCGAACAAATGGTTTTACTCGCCATTTGGTTTTGCTCGCCTCGTTGTTTGTTCTTTATCAACCACCAAACACTTGTTATGTAAGTTTTAACCCGGCGACTCGGCGAGCAATTGAGAGAGAGCGCAAAGCATTTGCTCTCTGTGTATTTTGTCTTTTGGCGAGGATACATTTTTCATTTAGCAATAGTGGCGAGCAATTGGGAAGGAGAGCAAAGCATTTGCTCTCTATGTATTTTGCCTTTTAGCGAGGATATCATTTGTCATTAGCAAAAGCAGCGAGCAATTGGGAAGGGTGAGCATATGCTTTTGCTCGATGTGTCGATTTTGGTAAGTCCGTTTTATAGTCTTCGTTTTGATATCTTGAGCGGGATATGTTTATTTTGGTAATTGATTTACGTAAATACCTTCTCTAGCTATAACATGTTATAGGCGTTAATGGGACCTAGGTTTTTTTCTTTTTCATTTTCTTGAAAACTTAACACATTTCAGTATAATAAAATTCTAATATAATGTACTAAAAATATGAGTTACAATGAAAGTAAAAATACAATATTACAAACCGAGGACTAATGGTGTGAATAAAAGACCATGAGATACTAGAACTGAAACAAAAATAAACAAATAAAATCAATAATGAAAAAAATAAATATATGTGGCTATCCTTCATCATCTTCATTACCTGTAACATATACATACTAAAACACACGGAGTAGAAAAAACACACACACAAACACAAAAAGACACCCAAACACTCAACCCAAACACACACACAAACACGATATAACAAACCAAGAACTAATGGCGTGAGAAGACCATGAGGGACTAGAACTAAACAGAAATAAAACAATAAAATCGAAAATGAAAAAAATGAATGTATGTAGCTATCCTTGTATCATCTTCATTACCTATAACATACACGTACTAAAACACACATAAACAAAATAATTGGAATTAAAAAAAATAAATTAAAAAAAAACACGAAAATGGCCGTTGTGGCCTTATCGAGGAGCTGGATAACGGTGATATGGCACCGGTCACGGCCCAGTTTTGATTGCGCCATAGGGAAAACAACCTTATGACGTGTGATACGCCACTACACCGAACACTCTTACTTTTTTAAAATGCATATGCCATTCTTGTGGGAAATCTTTGATGTAGATATTGTCCCTATCTCGAAGTGAAATAAGATTCCCTCGCTTTCATTGAGGCTTATATTACACTTTGGACATTTTACTCATTTCACTTTAGGCCATGGATGGTTTTCAATAAAGACGATGTCCATGTTTTCGAAAAAATAAAGATTGCGCTTACAATTTGGATACAACAAACGGTTTTGCAATTGTAAGCATAGATTTTGTTCATCTCAAACTCATAGAAAAATTTATTTAGTCCAAATTCCGAAACTTTACAAAATTATCGAGAAAAATGCATGTTTAAATCTTTGTATGTGCATAATCGTTTTACATCGTTATTACTATAAGGACCTCATTAGGTTTTACAAACGCGTTTAGGCAACACTATATTCGCATGATAATGTCATGTATCGTTCCATTGTAACTTTAATAATAGCTCATATTGAGTGCAAGGTATGACAAGCAAGTTATACTAACCCTATAGTCTGCTATATCAGTTTTTGTCCTATAACATCTATCTATCTATACTAATAAACCAGAATAATTTACAAGCCCCCTAATGCATGCGATGCAATTAATACGCTGATGTGTCTTCGCTGTAATTGGTCGGTTAATTAATGCATACAACCCTCTAATGTGCTACTTTTCATAAGCCTTTTTTCTCCTCCTAATTAATCATAGGGTTTTTTTTTTCTCCTACACATTTGGTAACTAATTAATCATACGCATTTTTCTCCTCCTACACACGCTCCTCCTACACATTCATGATTTTCTCCTCCTACACCCATTAAATTAGTCAAACAAAAAAACAAATCGAAGAAACTTATTCTGGGTAACTCAATAATCACAACCCTATGTAACCGAAGGTCATGCAATAATGTCACCGATTCAAAAAACACACAAAAGAATTTCGATTTGGTCCATATATCTTTGATTCAACCAGATTCAAGATCCCTATGAAGTCGATCTATGCCGCGGGTATTTTTGTTGTGCAACCTTAAAATTGTATTTGCCTTTTAACATTTGTTGTTTAATTAATCTTTTTTTAATCGAATTTAGTAATTTTCGGATAATTCCATTGATTGCAGATAAATAAGTTGAAAGATGAAGGGTGTTTTTTTAAGAGAACTCACTTTGATATTGATGTTAAACCACAAGACATGGTTCGCGTTTGCTTATATTTTAATTGATTTTAATGTTTAATTGCAGTGGGTTTTGTATTATTGTTAATCTTAAAAAGTTTTCTCCTTTGTTTAAGTGATGCTATCAATTGACGGTTCAAAATTCACAAAAGATCCTTCTCAAATCATGCATCATCAAGAACTCAAAGGTATGTATATGAATAAATGATAATCAATTCAAAAGATTTTTAGCACACGCCAAGTGTTTGATGAAATGCCCCATTCACAAATTGTTTTTATTGAATTTGCTAAAACATGTTCAGTTAATCTTTTGAATTTTAAGTGTCTGATATGTGTTTGCTAAGAAGGTTTTTTTTTGGGTTCTTTTTTTGTTTTTTTTTTTTTTTTTCTCGATTACTTGAATGAAAGGGTTTAGAAAGTGGGCTTTTGTCTAATCCATATTGTTTCTGTTTTGTACCATTGATGGTGGTGCGACGAACATGACAGCAGATGCGCCAGCTCGAGTGTTCTCTCTAATCCAATACCTTGGTTTGCTGTTGTCCAAACAAGTAACAAGGTTAATGATCTTGACTTTTCACAGAGAATCTATTCATTAGTTTTCACATAGAGTAGTATTTATTGTAACGTCAAACAATGTTACTGATATTATAAGTACAACATGTATGTCTCATTTATTACTAATTTAAATTGACAAGGACAAAATGATACTACTAAACCCACAATTACGGCTTACAAAGTTTATCTACCAATCTATTGCCTCTCTTACCTGTATCTATGCTTTAATTTCATATCAAAGATTGCCATTGTACATGAAAGTTTACAAATACACACCTAAATTACAGTGAATCTAGCATGACAAATATTGGATGTTTAAACCATTTATTCCTTTACATTTTCTTTTAGATGTGATTGGTCAAGTTGTTGCGTGTGAAGAGCTTGATAACTATGACAAAATTAGCAAGCCTGATAATCTATTTATATGAATTGGTGATAATCTATTTGTAAAAAATCGAGTTTTAAACTATTTCGACGCTTTATGTATATTCCATGGTATTGATTGTCTGCGATGATTCATTATCACAGGATGACACCCGACAAGATTCATGTTTCTTGTGTGTTAGTTTATGGGCAAACACTTCCTGGTCGTGTTCACAAAGGAGTCTGTTCAACCTGGATGAAGGTAATTCAACCTATCCATAAAACGATCAAATTTGAAGAGTATTTATTTTTTTATATCGTTGACTAATTGTTGAGGAACAACATGTTGAATTGTTGAGGAACAACATGTTGAAGGTATCCATAATGATTTAGTTTCAAAATTATGTGATCAGGTTTATGTCAATGCTATTGGGATTAAGTGGAATTAATAAAGTTGGCCAACACTAGATTCCGCTATCAACAATCTTCTTCTGCTTTTACATTCATCCTTGCGGTCATTTCAGGTTTGCTCTCTCTGGAACTTTGTTCTTACAGAAATTATCAACAATCTTCTTCTGCTTTTACATTCAACCGTTCTTACAGAAATTATCAGCAAGGTACATCGTTCGCTTATTTTCAAGTAAATGTGATATTGTATAATGTTTAGTTTGGCATTTATCGAGTGGGTAAATGATTTTCAAGATGCAAAATCGATACAATCCTTTGCCCGTGAGGTGAGGTTCTGTGCGTTATGGTATCTTAGGGGCTGTTTGGGAGGGCTTATTTAATTTTTCTTTCCAAAAATCAAAACCTAGCACGCTAGCACTTATCAAGTTGTATTTTGACATTATTTTTAGTTGACACTTGAAAATGCATAGTTATTCGACTCAATAGTTAAGTGCAGTGACCTTTTCTCTATATGATCATTATTTCTCACAAATTTCACTATATTAAAACAATAATTATTGTGGTTATTCTTTCTCACGTATGCAACCCATGGACAGTCATTGCAGGTCTGGAATGAAGGTTTGTATTTCCCGAAGATCAATGATTTTCCAAACACTGTTTAGTAAGTATTTAAATTTCGCAAAAAGGGAAAAAGTACCCGCTGTGATTCTACCAATTTTGTTAGCTACACTTGGTCGTTGCTACTATAGTGTATATATTCTACCAATTTTTTAGCAACTGATAATTTTCACTTGGCAGGAGACATGGAATACACACTTCATAAAAAGAATAAAAGTATGCAGATGGAACATCATGATGATATACATTCTTTAAGCATGCATAAAGTAACTCTCATCACTGGTAATGTGCTTATTTGGAATTGCTTATTTTGTACTAAAAATGTACAAGACTATTAAAAAGTTACATAGTAAGAACTCCTCAATCTAATCGGTTTATAATGGGTTTAAGGTTAGATCGATGATGGTAAAAAGTAGTATAAAGGAGCATTACCAACGTGCTTACCGGAATGGCTTATGGGCTCTTTTTTAAGAATGCCTTCAGTCACTACTGTTGTTGGAGCGATTATGAATTCTTTATGTTTACAAGAGTTATATTATCACTTTAGTTGAATTTGAGGAGTAGAGTGGTTATATATATGTCGGTAAATATGACTAATTAATACTGGAAACAAATAAACACATAAGCCATATATGATCTCCTGTACTTAAGAATCCAAAGATTTCAGAACCATGTGGTGTAACACTGATATGTGAAAAAATGAGGCATAAATGTTTAGTCGGTAACTTGATATAAGTCTTAGTGCTCTAATGGCCTGGTCATATTAGGTTGTCCTACTGCAGTTTGGAAGTTTAAGTGTTGTTCTTACTGAACCAGATTTAAAATTAAAATAACGGTCATCTTTAAGATGATTAAGACTCCTCGACCTGGGTATGTCACAGCACTAAACATTTATCTTACAAGTGGCTCCAAGACTTTCAGCTCTAGATAGGCGGCTGTAAAATTGAATTATTACTTATTTCATTTATTATTTGTGTCGAGGTGAAATGGTTGGTGGGTCAGATAAATGTATTTTCTATTTGTATAATGCACACATAAATCGTTGATCATTGTGCACAAATATTTTGAACAGGCCTCCCGGTTTTGTGTATGGTTACATGCTCAACGCGATCTAACTTGAGGTTTACGTTCTGCTACAGAAAGAAGTTTGTACACAAGACAACCATTACTGATGACAAGAGGCTGCAAAGCACTTTGAAGAGAATATGAGTA
The DNA here is from genome assembly GCA_014162995.1 of Artemisia annua. Classification (NCBI taxonomy): domain Eukaryota; kingdom Viridiplantae; phylum Streptophyta; class Magnoliopsida; order Asterales; family Asteraceae; genus Artemisia; species Artemisia annua. Next base: position 243,213 of record LBNU01032465.1, read on the forward strand.
AATAGAATTCCAGCAATTGAAGAAGTTAGCATTTTCAAGGACGAAACCGTCATCCAGTTCTTAAGTCCCAAAGGTACAATTTTTGAAAGTTAATTCCCATATTAATTATTTGTTCCAAATATTTGACTGACGAACATTTTCATTTGTATGCCTTATAGTTCAAGCCTCTTTTGCTACTTATACATGGGTTGTTAGCTGCATTTCCCAGACAATGAGTATGTTATCCTTCTATTAATGGAAGTTACTTTTAACGTATATGTATACTTTGGATTTACATTTTTCCAAGCTCAAGTACATGGCACTTACTTTTGTGTGTGTGTTTGTGTGTGTATGTGTAAAAGGGTCGGTGAATTTGATCAAAATAAAATTCATGGTCGCTACAACGTAAAAAAGGATTTCATTTCTTGAATTTAATCTTGACCAATGGCCTACACATTAATTACCATCAGACCAACCCCAAAGTTATTAATCCCATTTATATGTCATAACATGAATTTCATGCTTATGTGTTATGACAAAACATATCGAAAGATCATGGCTGATTGTCAACATTATATACTCCTTCTTATGGGTCATCAACAATATATATTCATTGTATACTAATGAATAATGCATTATCAATCTATAACCATTACGAGTGTTGTGCCCTATGTATGTAGATGGAGTTAGTGGATTCATCACATCATCTCTTATAAGTAATAATATGACCAATATAGCTCTGCCCTGTTATGATTTGTTACTTGACTTTCCAAATCAGACCTGTTATGACCAATATAACACATTTTGGCTCTTATAATTACTAAAAATTTGTTCATCATAACTTACAGGTATCAGCTCTTATGATGAGCGATGATCTTCTATTGGAGGGTCATAAAATGTGCAATTGGTGCGCTGGCAATGGTTTATGGTGAAAGACCCGTTGATGTTTTAGAACTTTGAAGGATAGAAAAGAATGACGATTTGTGTCACAACTACACCCTATTTACTTAGGCTTACCATAAGGTACATGTTGCGAATTTATCACCTTAGGACTGTGCGGAATTTGTACAAATATAAGGATAGTGTCTAAGAAGAACGAAGACTTTCATGTCATTGAAAATGTTAAACTAATAAACTGTAATGCACAATTTGTTCTCTTTTATGATGACGATCCTCATTGAAAAATGATTGAAGGTCATTAGTAGGCTCATCGAGCTTCTTTGTTTGATGAAATGCTGATCAAGTTCCAATTAAACTGTTATCCGGTTATTACAGACTTCATAGAACTTGTGCTCAAGCTTCAACCATTATTAGATTAGGTACCATAGCGGCTCTGCATTTCATGTTTTAGTGATTTTTATCTATTCATTCATTTTCCAATATTTTTTATTAGACAAGCTTAAAGCTTTTATTGATTATTTTAATTTCGTGAAACTTTAATTTTGTATGCACAGACCCAATTCTCTTAAAAAAAACCATATATTTTCTTAATTGTTATTGTTCCTTTTTAACTTTCTTTTAAAAAATTTCTTGCAGCTAAGTCCTCATTTTCGTCATTTCGTGCTATGTGTCCTAAGAGGTTTACGCAAATGACTATACTGTAAAAGTCAGATTTGAATACAGGAGAATTGAGCCAAATAATGGAACAACCGAATGAGGCTACCCATGATAGTTAGCAAGTTCAAAGGAACATGTACATAGATTGTGATAAGGGGATATACAAAATATAAAGAAAATATCATTTGGTTTAAAGTAACTAAAGATTGTGTTTGCAAATGATATGCCTACATTTCACCTCTTTGAATGTGTACATGTTAAATCACATAAATGGGGTGTATAAAGTTGTTTTATTTTAGCTTATATGGTCATTAATTTGGCTTATTATGAATTTTGCAGCCGATGATTCATACTCATTTATTTTTAATTGTGCAACGTTAATAAGATCATAACTTGAAGCCCCGTGATACTGTATGTTTTAGTAGAAATCAAAGGCGTCTCCCTATATAATGTGGAGGCTAAGGGCATATCAATGCTTTTATTATTTTGGTATGTTGGTGTTTGTGGTTTGGTACTATCTTCATAACTACTATAAATGTCATCTATAAAGACGTACTTCAAAGTCTATGATCAAGGTTCAAGAGATATGTACAAGTCATCTCAAGTGCATGTGCAACAACATGTATTCTATATTCAATAGAGAACTATTTTGGTATTCAGATTATATAGTTATATATCAATCAGAAAGTGGTTTTGGATTCACGAAAATACTTTGTCGCAAGTTGGCTACTTTTTAAGTTTGACTTTTGATTGAACTAATACTACCGCATTTACCCGTTTTGAGGTTTATAATGTGTTTCATTTGTTCCATATAAACGTCCAATGATTCAGCACATAGTTATTGCGTTATATGCATCATTTTAAGAAAGGAGGCTTAATGGATTATACATATAAATGCTCTCAAGATCTATACAGTTTAGACTATCACAAATCCATACGAATTGAACTATGCAAGAGCTTGATAACTAAGACAAGAATGACAAGTGTGGTTGAAAGAAACCCCTTAAGCTCATTAATGTTGTGTCATTTTTACGGGTATGTGACAAACTTAAATGCACATATTAACATTGCACATATATGTTTGTGTAATGAACTTAAATACACATTGCAGAGATTCTTTGTTGATCAGTTTTTGTGAATTCCAACATGCATGTGATGATTTGGATCAAATTATTGTTGTCCTAAACTAACTGCGATGAAAAAATGGGATGAAAAGTTTTGAGTAATACGTTTATGTATTCACTGTATGTATCATGGAATTGTGTTGTTTTACATTGTTGTCTAAATAAGGAATATGACGGTTCATAATGGATATTGGGGTTTGAAGTTTTTTTCTTTATAGTGGAAAAGAAAGTGTCATGAATGATGAGTTGAATGCTATTGACTATTAGGTGTTTACGGAATGGATATTGGCTATTAAATTGGTTAGTGCTCACATACGTCATTTGCTATTTCAGACCGTCAAATTTGGAGACGACAACGCATGGATGTTTATTATTTTAATTGTTACAAACTCAATTGATTATCGAATAATTCATGTATTATCTCATTGTTTCTTTTATATATTAATGAAACATGTTTACGTTCGTTGTTTTCTTATTATCTCATTTTCATATTTCTTTAAAAACCCCGTGAATCCACGGGTCTTTAACATAAAATATGAATAAAAAAAATATAATATTTGGATACTAAATTTAGACTCAAAGTAATTTTATTCGTAATAATTAGTTGTACATGTATAGCTCATGTTGTGCTTTCTACTCAGATAAGACCACAATCTGCGACTACACCAATCCATTGGGCGCAAACATCAAATTCAACATTTCCGACATAGCTTGGTGGTATATCTATTGTATACTTATATAAGTTGGCTATTTATTTAGTACAGTTGATTTTCCTAACATCATTATCTATCTCTATATCATATCATGACGATATTCTCATAATAGAAGAGTATTGCTACGCAAACTTAAACGGTTGAGATTGTGACGACAGTATTTGACAAAGAAGTTTTTCAAGGTCTATGACTAAGTTTCAAGTGGTATGTACGAATATACATATGATATGTTTTATGCCACTTTTTATTGTTTACATTTATTATCAATCACAAATATCTTTTACTTACACTTTTTTTTGTTTAAACTTATTAGGTGCTCACGAAATGTTTATTGCCTTATCACTTAATTATCGCTCACTACATACATTTGCTTTTCAAGACCATCAAGGTTGGAGGCCACGTGCATGGATGCTTATTAGATTAACAGTTACATCCATATTTGTTTATAGTATCATTGACTTATTGCCAGGGACGGAGCCAGGCGGGGTCCCGTGGGTGCCCGTGACACCTATGAATTTTTTCGACGTAGTGTTAATTTTAAGAAAAAACATCAATTTTTCCTAAATGTACCTTAAATGACCCCGGTCCATCGAAATGTGTTTTTAGTCTTATTTTGTTAGCATCTTAAACTCTATTATACTACAGTTAAAAAAAATTTGTACACCCGGTAATATTTGTTTCTGGCTCCGTCCCTGCTTATTGCCTTCTTTGTTTTTTCTTACTTTACTCACATGCTTAATTTCTTTATGCATTCATTCTTCTAAAAACCCGTGAATTTCACGGGTCTTATAAGCTAGTATAACATACAACTGAAAAAATTGCAACACTCAAATTTATTTACTTTACATTCAAAATAATAAAAAAGATACTTAGGTGACACCCGCTATTGGGTTTACGAAAGTGTATTAACGCCCATCATGGTATGGTGGCGCCATAGCACCTATAGCGGTGCTATAACGCACGGTGCCCTTTACTCTCAAAACAAGTGATATGATGGATTATTACCAATCCTATAAATCTACTGATAGCAAGGTATGAATGTGTGTCGTTGGCTCGTTGTATGTATCAATAATAGTACACTCACATTTGTCTCACATGAATACACTTTGATACTGTGTCATATATACGTCGGTTAGTATGAAGAGTAGTGGATATAGTTCTTTAACACTTCCATTTAGTATTTACGAGGTGGAGCACCCGCGCGTTGCCGCGGGATGTTTTGCCAAAGAAATTTTAGCAAGGTTTGCAAAAATAGGGATGGTAGAAACAACATATAAAAACTGGAAGAGTGGCATGCGTATAGATAAAGTTGATGTTCATTAGCTGCAATAATCTTATACAAAATGTGAAGTATGTAGCTGTTGCATATAGCACCATACATACTTAAGGTGGCTTGCAGTTACATTGGTTTTGTGATACAAAAGATTGGTAGGTGGATCACCCGAGCGTTGCCGCGGGATGTTTTGCCAAAGAAGGTTTAGAAAATCAAGACCCAATGTCGAATGAATTTGGTTTGTTATATCAAAGGCAAAGAAAACCGAGACCCAATGATACGCACTACTTGGAAGAATTTCTTTTAGCTTCATCATTTTCATCAACTGATGCTGCAAGAGGCTGTTTTACATCCGAAGTTGGAGGGCATCCATACATTAGCAGCACTACTGAACAATGTCTTGGAGCCGTCATGGAGATAACCTATGCAATATATTTATTAAATAATAAGGCATTTAAAGTTACGTAGAATCAATAAGTTTACACATAATAAATGATTAGAGCTACTATAAGTATAAAAGTGCAGCCAAGTATGGGTGCTCAAGGCATTGAAACCATATAACTGATTTATCACATACTAATATACTCATTATATGCATACAAAATTTAGACAGCAAGTATTTCGGCTAGACCACCAATTATTTTTACCTGGTTTCACCTAAAGACATTACTGAGTCAGCGACTGCCCATTTTCCAAATCTAGTACAGTGAACTAAACACTAATATATTGAGTCTTCGCCTCAAAATCAGTTAATAATCTTTATTTTTTTCATGCAATGATGTTACCTAAATTATATGATATTTGTTGCTTCTTGGGGGAACAATTACAGAAGCATGCAAATGGCAAATTGCATTTCAACTCACATAAAAAATGACGGAATGACCTACTTTGAACCTGACCCTATAAACTGCTACCCAACACATTTTTTTTGCCATTTTTACTTATAAGTTATGAAACTCGATCATATCGACCACTAACCAACACATCTTTTAATACAGTTTTCTTTATAAGGTATGATGCAACTGAAAAGTTAAGGAGATTAAGAGTCGATACCTGTGATAACGTACAAAGAGCTTCTCCTAAATGTTGTTGATCATCCAGTTTGATTGTCTGCAAGACAAACATAAAAGCGCTTCTTGATATTTATGATGTATTGATAGAACCAAAATAATATATTACTGCAACTGTCGAACTGCAAATGAAATACAGAATATAGAAAGTAAAGAGCCTTAATCTCCTTTTCACCCACCTCAAGACCATTTTACGCCAACTTCATAAATTAAATGGATAAGCTTACCGCCTAAAAACTATGCATTAATAAGCTACAAATTTAATGTCCTATGTCAAACTTATGCTAGATACACGCAACTGAATTACCCAAAAAAAGAAACATTCTTTTGTTGCTGACCATGGGACTGCAACCAAGTAAGTAATATATTTGCAAGTATGATCCTTTTCTTAATTGTTCCACATTAAGGGCAAGTAGATGTCGCGATTTCAACCCATTTACAAATTCAGGCTATCCTTAATCTCAAATGAATAAAACTGTTTAGGTAAATATCGTTGCTAGAAAGAGAATGGGTCAAATAGACCGAATGGGAGGCAGTTTTAAGTCGCCCAAACCAATATTCGAAAACGGATTACAGAAACTGATGGAAACCCCCCAAAAAAAATTTATCCGTCTACCCACAATAAACACTTAATAAATGATTTGAACTATTTTTTTTAAGTTTATGAACAAATAAATTTGAGCATCTGATAGAATGATGAACAAAAGAAATCTTGCCTGTCCACTTATCAACTTTCTCTGATCATCTTTAACCATGCTCCTAAACTTTGCAAATCCCTATAGAAAACATGAGCGCACTTTAGCCCTTGTTAAGAAGCTTCACTAACTAATATAACTATATCCGGACAACAGGCACTATAGGCCAAAAAAAGAAAACAAAAGCATATAAG
>LBNU01032466.1:7102-27268 GCA_014162995.1 Artemisia annua
GGATCACTAGTCATGAGAAACCTTACTGAAAGGTCAGAATATCTGTACCTCAACCAGACGACAAAGCAGACACAAGAAAACATCAGACAAAAAAATAGGAACTCCTCCTTCTTCACAGAACCTAGACGAATTAGAAGTCGAGAATTATTCAATAGTTCATTTAAAATCAGATTACTTCTTTTTAGGTTATCTTTCCACTTTTAGAAGCTTTCCAGATTTAGCAACTTTCCATATTTAGTAACTTTCCAGATTTAGTAACTTTCTAGATTTAGTAAGTTTCCAGAATTAGTAAGTTTCCATTTTTAGAAAGTTTCCATAAATAGCAGTTTTCCAAAGTAGGCAAGTTTCCACTTCTTAACACATTTTTATAAGTTAGCTGTAACGTTTTATCAAGTTTCATGGCCTCATGTATTACAGATTTCCTTTTACAGACATTTTCTGAGATTAGAGTTTCGTTAGGTCACCGGACATGTTTTAGGGTTAAAAGAGTAGATTTCACAAGTTGAAGGTCACAGATTATCACATTCACATTATAACATGCCAACTTAAGTCAAGAAAGTCAAATATGCACTTATTACACTTTACACCCGTAAATTTACAAAGTTACCATATTAGGCCCTTTAATTATCTCATATTTAATCCTTCAACAAATATAATCATCACATAAGCATCACAACTATTCAAGAATGTCATAATCAGCCCCTACATCATGTTTATGTCGAATTACACATGTTACATCCATATTTACATTTTTAGTCCCTATAGTTATAATATTTACAATATAGACCTTTTAATTATCTAATTAACATGTAAATCACATAATTAATCAAATAACCAAATAAGTCCATCAAGTATCACAAAATTACCATTTTAGTCCTTTAACATTAATTTAGGCCGAATATAGGTATTTACATAATTAACCCCTTAAGTTTCCAAATTAACAAAATAATCATTAACAATTTCATATTAACACATTAACCCCTCAATTTCCAATATTTACACAAATTACCCTACACATTAAATTATGTACAAAACATCCTCAATTTATCATATTTACAAAACAAACCCTTATATATAATTAATTTACAATTCGAATATATTAATTTCCATACTTACAATTTAATTCCCATACTTACAAAATATGCATCTTTGGTCCTTATAATTATTTTTCCCATTAATCCAATGTATTTACAAGAATTACAAAAATGGTCTCATACTTTCAAAAATTACAAAACAGCCCCTTAACATTTTATGACTGAAATCGGTTTTAAATAAAACCCTAGAACACAAGCCCTATATTTTACCAATCATTACCAATAATTTAATTAACCTTAAACACATTAATTTCATCAAATAAAATATCAAAAACCCTAACCCTAGCATGTATGCCCCTTTTATTTACATAATTCAATCGGTTAAACATAAAATAAATCAAAATAATGTCCATAAGCTTCAAACAATTGTAACCATATTTTATTCATGTCTAATATACATAATAACACATCACAAAAATCAGATCTAGCCACCAAAATTTCATATAGGCCGTTTAGGGCTTTAGCACGTTTTTAGGGTTTCCTTTTTATTTTAATTCGTGTGACTTATATAACATGTATGGATAAATTTTATGATTTTATACAGATAATATAGGATAGAAAGGGTTATACAAAAATACCCAAATGTGTTGGATCGAAAAGAATGATCTGAATTGAATTTCCCCTCTCTCGGCCAAAATATGACAAACCAAAAATGAAATCGAACACCCGATCATTCCACAGCCTTCACCACTATTTTTCCCACCTTATATAGGGTAGAAAACGTCCAAGAAAAATATCCAAGAGCCTCTGAAAAGTTTGGAGCCGCCGGTTTGATTTTTAGGGTTTTATGTGTGATTTATTTTGTTTTTGGAAAGGAAATAAAGATAGTTAATTATAGAGAGGAGGGGGGAGGAATTTTCGGCTGAGATATGGGCTAGGTAGGACCAAAGAACCGAAATTTAAAGTTTCCCAATTTATTCATGCTTATCTCCTTTTTATTTTATGTAGTGTACAATTAATTAAATAAAATCGGACCTTAAATAATTTTCCATGCGTGGCACATAATTTTGTGAGAGTTAAAATGTTGCAAAATATTCATACAAAAATAATATTGATCATTTGTTACTGATTTCTAAATTTTTGGGATTTATTTGGTGCCATATAATAGCTTTTATTTAGTTTTTAAATTACAAGGGCATTTTGGTCATTTTGCAAAGTTTTAAATCTTAGGTATTACAACTTCTTCCCCTCTTAAAAGAAAATTTCGTCCGCGAAATTTGAAGTCGCAAGGTCAGACGGAGTCGTAGCAGATTATAAAAGATCCCCGCAGATATCCTCACGCTCAGGGAGGTTCTCCCAACAAAATCTTCCAAGTACAATTAGTTTCTCATGACTCAATCCAGATAAAAAAAAAGTTTTAGGATCCCTCAGAACAGAACGAATCAGAGTGAATCGGGTCAAACCAATGCAATATACAACAGATGACGCTAGGTGAATCTTATCAGAATTTCATATTGATTATAGACAAAAATCAGATCAAATGACGAGATTCAAACAATAGAGAGCTTTACAATGAAGCTTAAGATTCATAACAGATATACAGATGTTAGCAGAATGAAAATCAGAGTTTCAGACTTATTCAGATTCTAACGGACAAGGACAAAATAAACATGGGTAGAAAGAATTCAGAGTCTCACTAATCGTAGATAATTCAGATGAGATATCAGAACTTTTAGGATTTCAAAGGCACTCCTCGGATATCCTATGATCACAATGAGTGCACATTATATGGTGTAAGTATTATCACGTTGATCAGGCGTCATAATAGGAGCACCACATAATTATGCCCTCATGATGATCATACTTTATCTCGAGTCGTGAACAAACTACTTATTCTTAGTCCACTTAGTACTTCTACAGTCCAGAAATCAAAAGAATCAGACATCATAACCTAGAGGAAAAACAAATGCTCATAAGAGTAATGGAAATCCCAGAATTCCTAACAGAAGTAACGTACTGCGTTCAAGAACATGGATCTTCACCATTCGCCAAAATTCTCAAAACGAGGTCATTATCAAGAAAACGCAGAATGAACACGGAACTGAGATGTTTCTAGAGAATTTGAAATCTTTACATGATTTATAACCAGATAATGAAACTTAAGTGGGTCAATGGAAATGAGAATTCATCGTCAACTTTTTTTTTCTTTCACAGAATCAGTCCATTTAAACATAGGGGTTTGCTTCAATATCAATTCATTCAGAAATTTACTATCTCCCATCTCTTCAAGTCCGGTCATTTATCTTTATTTGTCCATCAACCTAGGGGTGAACGAAATCATGAGCTTGAGTCTGGTTTGTCAATCCTTCTGCAGTTCCTCTTGGAATGTGATGGAGTGATGTGAACTTCTGGCACGATCTTGAATTCCTTCATCATCCAGTCTGCTTCCACGCTCAATTCATCTTAGTACCACCAAGATGAATAGGGAAGTGAGACTGCATGTCTTCATCAGCTCCGGGTCCGCCATCTTGACTAGATTTTGTCCTCTGCTCGCCAGCACTTCTGCTCTGTAGGGATCGTCTTTCACTCTTCGGGGTTACTACTGCTGTTATCAATTCTAGATCATGCAGTGAACAATATTCTCATACGTTTGTAGTTGCCTTGACACATGAACAGTCATCTTCCTGCGATGTGTACGTTCATGACCGAGTCTCTCTTAGAAGCGTTCTAAGTAAGGTATTACTTGCGAGTGCGGAAGCATATCTCTATTTCATCTTTTCCCAGAACTCCATTCTCAATCAAACTGATCTGTTCCTTTCTGTTCACGAAATTTATTAACAGTAACGCAATTTGTAAGAACCTTCCAATTTTCCTACATGGTTCAGAAGATTTCAACTTCTCAATTCTGTTGTCGGAGTTTATAGCAATATTCTCAATTGAGAACACCGTTGCCTCAACATACATCAGACTTCTAGAATATACAACTGATTGTCAAATTCTAACAACTTGCGCAATTGATTCTCATGTTCTTCCTTGTTTCTAAACGTACTAATGAGTCATACAATGACCATTTTTCTAAACATTCGAGAAACATAAATTCCATTTGATGCATAAGAATAGTTGACAATTTAGCCAATACAATTGGCATCATCAGGGTTCGCAATAATGAGTACAAAGGTAGCTTCAGAATCACTTCTCATTACCTTCCTTCTTCATAACAACTGCAATACTTTACGGAGGTTATCCTTGATAATTTAACCCATTTCTTAGAAGTTTCTGAGGTTCATTCCATCAAATGTAATCAGATCACTGAGTTTCAAAGGTAGACTAAATCATTTATTAATACGCGGAAAGGATTAATGATTTCGGATAGTGATTTAGTTAGGTTCACGATAGTCGATACGCCATCATATATTTCTCTTTCTCTTCTTCATAAATCGACCGGATCATCCCAGAATAAAATATCAGGGTGATTAACATCATATTACGTCAGCTCATTCAATCTCTCAACTTCCATGGCTTCTTCGACTAAGATCAGTTCAGATTCTATTTTTCAAGCAGGAGGGAACACCAAAAGGTTTATCAGAGAACATTGAAAACTTTTGTACTACAAAATACTTCCAGTGCTAGAGCTTTTCAAGAATGGACATTATCAGGTGCTAGGAGAAACTTGAAAATCAGAAGAGATCAGAGTTTTGTACTTTCATAGCAGCATCAATCTTAACAGATTCATGTGTTTCAGAAACATCATAACAGGAGTAGAATGAAACAAGTTACTAAAGGTCACAAGCCAACTCGAAATCAAGAGACCTCAAAATCAGATATATCAAGATTAAACGGATTCATAGAACGAATATAGTCATCAAACAAGACGGATGGTTTATATATCTCATAGTCCAGTACAAGGTACATCAAAATGTTTAGATAGGTAAGAGTACAGTTCGAGGTGTTGGAATCTCGTTTGTTTTCAACAAAAGTGATAGGTGGATTATAAATCAATGGTACTGCAACATCAAATGATCGTCAGAAGCAAGATGTATAGAATTTCCGTCGTCAGCATCATCCTGCTCAGTTAACGAATCCATATTAAGATAATATTACATCATATCCTTCCAAGGAAACTGATGGGCAAACAGAGTTCATCATTCAGAGGAAGGAAAACAAATTTTTCCTATTTCTATAATTAACAATTATCAGAGTAAAGGATTATGCAAAGTCAAATAGTATCGGATGATACATTTTATGCCTGGCATACGAAATGAATTCACAGAATGTGTCTAGCACATCATGTTTGAATAACCTTTAGAATGGTCGGTAAAATATCAGAATGTTTGTCAGGCAAGATGGAATCTGAGGATCAGAAGTGAATTTGAATGGTATACGGTATCAATATCATTCTCGAGAGATTCCAACTTATTTGATTATTGTACTTAGGTTGCAAAACTTTTAAACCACAGAAATAGAAATGCTCTTAAGGCATGATTAAAGGCAGAAGCACGATTCAGAGTAATGCGGGAGCAATGCTACTACTTAGATGCCCTAGTCTACCCATTCCTCACCGGTAATAACTTAGGTTGCCAAAGGGGTTCTCAGAGTAAATTATCAGAGTCGTTTTGTGGGCGCTTACAGCGGAAACCGAATGTCCAAGCTTCACAGGTCGGGATTTAGTGTACTACAAGTCGCAGCCTGGTCTCTGGTACCATAATTGTAACGCCCCAACCCGACAAGGGCTAAAGTGTCACATTCATGGTGTTAATCAGAACAAACACAAGCATAAACTTTAATAATACAAATAGATACAAGAGTTACAAAAGGTTCCATGATAAAGGAATACAATATCAGAACTAAGTACAAAATGACTAATCTAAAACATCTTCAAAAACACTATTACTCATCAAGCAATTCCTCTCTAAAAGCTCCTATTTGCACTCTTCACCCATAACCCAGCTTCCTTCTAAAACCTACCGCGGGAGAAAGAAAACGCGGCTGAGCTTAAAAAGCCCAGTGAACAGATACAACAACAAAGTAATATGGAACAGAAAAGAAAGACAGAATATGTTGCATTGGATAAGTATCAGAAAGGTGTAACATGGTTAGAATATAAAGGTAAAGTTGAATAAGGTAGAAATAAATGTAGAGGTTAAGTGTAACGGTAAATGTAAGGATTAAATATAAGTTAAGTTTAAAAGTAAATATAAAGGTACCAGATAAAGTTTAAGTTTAGGTTTCATATTCAGTATTTCAACCACGTGCCCAGAACAGATCAGATAATATCAGTAGCAGCCTCATATGAAATCCAGAGGGGAGGCCTCAGAGTATCAGATGTAAACAGAGGGGTGACCTCAATGGGTTGTGAAGGACGTGTATTGCACATACAGCCGCATTCACCAAGATAACAGATAATAATAACAGATTCCAGATATCAAATAACAGATAACAGACCTAGGATGCATCCATTCGCCCCTTACCCATTCACGTGCAGACCATAATCAAAGGGACGGTGTGAGAAATCACTCACCCACACATGAGTCATGCCACTGGTGCATCAATGACACGAACATGGAACACCCATGCCTAGTGATAGCCCAGGTTTCATACTGAATGGGTCAATGTTTAATTTAAAAGGTTCAGATTACATATCATAATTTAAATGTCCAGATAAAACAGAAGTTCGGATTATACAGATCATATCAGATGGTATATATATGTATATAAGATTTTATCAGATTAGCAGATTCATAAAGCAGATGTTTAATATCAAAGGTTCATATTTCATAAGTTCAATATCAAAGGTTCAGATAGCAAATTCAGATAGTAAGTGGTTCAGATAACAAAAGTTCAAATAGAAAAGGGGATCATAGCAATGGCATAGGGAATCCTAAACCTAGGAAAAATANAATAATAAGTTAGGCCGAATATAGGTATTTACATAATTAACCCCTTAAGTTTCCAAATTAACAAAATAATCCTTAACAATTTCATATTAACACATTAACCCCTCAATTTCCAATATTTACACAAATTACCCTACACATTAAATTATGTAAAAAACATCCTCAATTTATCATATTTACAAAACAAACCCTTATATTTAATTAATTTACAATTCGAATATATTAATTTCCATACTTACAATTTAATTCCCAAACTTACAAAATATGCATCTTTGGTCCTTATAATTATTTTTCCCATTAATCCAATGTATTTAAAAGAATTACAAAAATGGTCCCATACTTTCAAAAATTACAAAACAGCCCCTTAACATTTTATGACCCAAATCGGTTTTAAATAAAACCCTAGAACACAAGCCCTAAATTTTACCAATCATTACCAATAATTTAATTAACCTTAAAAACATTAATTTCATCAAATAAAATATCAAAAACCCTAACCCTAGCATGTATGCCCCTTTTATTTAAATAATTCAATCGGTTAAACATAAAATAAATCAAAATAATGTCCATAAGCTTCAAACAATTGTAACCATATTTTATTCATGTCGAATATACATAATAACACATCACAAAAATCAGATCTAGCCACCAAAATTTCATATAGGCCGTTTAGGGCTTTAGCACGTTTTTAGGGTTTCCTTTTTATTTTAATTCATGTGACTTATATAACATGTATGGATCAATTTTATTATTTTATACAGATAATATAGGATAGAAAGGGTTATAAAAAAATACCCAAATGTGTTGGATAAAAAAGAATGATCTGAATTGAATTTCCCCTCTCTCGGCCAAAATACGACAAACCAAAAATGAAATCGAACACCCGATCATTCCACAGCCTTCACCACTATTTTTCCAACTTTATATAGGGTAGAAAACGTCCAAGAAAAATATCCAAGAGCCTCTGAAAAGTTTGGAGCCGCCGGTTTGATTATTAGGGTTTTATGTGTGATTTATTTTGTTTTTGGAAAGGAAATAAAGATTGTTAATTATAGAGAGGAGGGGGGAGGAATTTTCGGCTGAGATATGGGCTAGGGAGGACCAAAGAACCGAAATTTAAAGTTTCCCAATTTATTCATGCTTATCTCCTTTTTATTTTATGTAGTGTACAATTAATTAAATAAAATCGGACCTTAAATAAGTTTCCATGCGTGGCACATAATTTTGTGAGAGTCAAAATGTTGTAAAATATTCATACAAAAATAATATTGATCATATGTTACTCATTTCCAAATTTTTGGGTAGCTTTTATTTAGTTTTTAAATTACAAGGGCATTTTGGTCATTTTGCAAAGTTTTAAATCTTAGGTATTACAGAAGATCTTTTCTAAATGAACCCTTGTTATAAACCTTTTCAAAAGGTATTGTACTACGAACCTTTTTAAAACTAGTGATGGAAACCCGCTAAATTGAACTTTGTTTTAAACTCTCATTATGACCCTTTGATTTATGAACTATGGGATTTTGGGACTTGGAATAGTGAACCTTGTGGATTGGGAAATTTGGCTTTAACCTCTCTATTTTGACCCATTGATACTACATCCTTGATCGACCCTTTGACATTGATCCTTCAACATTGATCCTTTGATATTGACCTATGATACCGAACCTTGATACTGAATCTTTGACATTAATCCCTTGACCTACCTTTTTGATATTGATCCTTTGAAGGACCCTTGATATTGACCTTTGGGTATTGGACATTTGATATTAAACTTTTGATATTGAACCATTGATACTGAACCTTGACCACTTGACCCTTCAGTATTTACCCGGGGTATTACTTGTTGTGGAGTAGCCACAACGATAGCATTGATGCACCAATGTTATGTACTCTAGCGTAGTTGGAGAGATGTACTACGCCGTCCCCGATCTACTATTGACTACTGCTTTGATTGTGATTGTTATTGGCCTACGGGGGTGTATGGATGCATCCTAGATTTGTATTGGATTTGATTGATTATTGGAGCTACTACATTGTCTACATTGCTACATATAGTATTGGTGACCGGGTATGCGTGCATTGCAACCCCTCACATATTGGGAGTTGATCACTCCATATTGGGCTACTATTGTATTGTATTGTATTGATTGACCTTGGGTAAAATACTGAAAACTTACATACACTATACTTTACACTTAACCATGTCATCTTTTGATTACCCTTTTGGATACCACATGTAATTCATCTTCCTAATTCCTTTGTTTATTCCCTACTCTATTATATTGCTTTGCTATTTGTTCATATCTGTTCACTGAGCTTTTTATGCTCAGCCGCTTTCTTTTCCATGCGGCAGGTTAGGAGGAAGCTGGGTTGTGGATGAGAGATCTTATTTTGGGCTTAGAAGACTTCACCCTGATTAGCTACTGGCTAGACTTAGAGCGGTTTAGAAGTACTTGATGTTGGGCTTAGTGTAGTTTGTTGCCCTTTTGTAGTTTGTATTTTGTTTAGTTTTCTATTGTAACCCTTGTAAACTTTGTTGGTAATGTATCTCCGTTTCACTTGTGTTCTGATTTGACTCCATAATGTTACAATTTAGCCTTTTCGGGTTGGGGTGTTACATTACCCCTCAAGGGATCTTGAGAAGCTTTGCAATCCACAAGGCAGTGTGCCTGACCGATGTAGTATAGTGTGTGGTAGGTACCGGGGGATTGATCGTTCTCTAGGGGAATAGTATCGTTATGATTGAAAACTAAGTCAGCTAGGTCCAAAGGTGAGGGATGATTCTTTTTGTATTTTTATGTTTTATGAAAGCGAATAAAATCTCGGGTATTGGAAGGGTGGGTGGAATTAGTTTCTAGTCAACTAACCTAAAATTACTACTTAAACAATTAAAATAAAATAACAAGAAAAGTAAATTGGTGAACTTCTTATAATCACAAAAGCGTGTTTACTTAGATTTCACTACTCCCAAGTTATCTTCTATTGATTTATTAATTTGTTACAATTGTTTGGATGAAGGGTTGCATTCCTTAATACCATTCGTGGGGGTATGTACGTCCTTCCCCAACCCTATGAGCTTCTATCTCTTCTTATGATGACACGTTTAGTATCCTATCATAGCCTCCTTAATAGTCACTCATGAATTAAATACAACCAATAAAATCGTAGTACACCTCCGATTAAGTTTCTCAAGACGTTAAAGCTTATTACCGTATAGGAGGTTAGCCAGTTTTCTTGAGCCTAACGCGAGTTAATCATCCACAACAATAAATAACAAACCAACAATCAATAATCAATAACTAGCTTTCATTAGATCTAAGTAAACACTAAAAAACCTAAGCTAGCATGTTAATGTAAAGAAAAGACAAACAATTAATCAAACAGCACATAGACATGTTGAATGATTAAAGGAAGAAATTATCTTCAATTGNACCTAAAATTACTACTTAAACAATTAAAATAAAATAACAAGAAAAGTAAATTGGTGAACTTCTTATAATCACAAAAGCGTGTTTACTTAGATTTCACTACTCCCAAGTTATCTTCTATTGATTTATTAATTTGTTACAATTGTTTGGATGAAGGGTTGCATTCCTTAATACCATTCGTGGGGGTATGTACGTCCTTCCCCAACCCTATGAGCTTCTATCTCTTCTTATGATGACACGTTTAGTATCCTATCATAGCCTCCTTAATAGTCACTCATGAATTAAATACAACCAATAAAATCGTAGTACACCTCCGATTAAGTTTCTCAAGACGTTAAAGCTTATTACCGTATAGGAGGTTAGCCAGTTTTCTTGAGCCTAACGCGAGTTAATCATCCACAACAATAAATAACAAACCAACAATCAATAATCAATAACTAGCTTTCATTAGATCTAAGTAAACACTAAAAAACCTAAGCTAGCATGTTAATGTAAAGAAAAGACAAACAATTAATCAAACAGCACATAGACATGTTGAATGATTAAAGGAAGAAATTATCTTCAATTGAACATGGAAGAAAAGAGGGTTTGAAACCCTAAAAATACTGTAAAAATCGGACTAGGGTTTATCTCCAAAGTAGCACCCTTAATGTATGAAAAATCCAAAATCATATATAGAATTCACAAGGCTGACGGCGTCAGGTTATAAGTCCTGACGCCGTCAGATCACCGTTTTTAGGGTTCTCGGATTGCCTTCAAACACTTCTGACGCCGTCACTTGTTATCTCCTTCTGGGCCGTCTCTCTTTAGCTTAACACCTGACGGCCTCAAACCTTTTTGTATCAGACGCCGTCAGGTGTACATTTGACATATTCTTCTGGGGCGTCTAGTGTTAAAAATCCACCATCTTCAGCATAAACGGCGTCAGCTCCAAAGCCTGACGCCATCAAGTGTAAAAACTTGACTTTTCTTGTTTTCTCCATACTTGAGCATAAAAACGTCCGAAATGCTCCACTTTCTAGAAATCACGTTCCAAGTACCTAAAAAGAGAAAATGAACAATTTGAGGTAATATTTGATAATAAAATCACCATTTAGGGCTTAAATAACCCCCTAAAAGTGTAACAAATAAATCCTTATTAGTAGTTAATAAAATGGATAATATATAAGGAGGCCTAGAGATGAACAAAAATATTGGTTAACCGAACCGCGACTGAAAGCGAACCGAAAAACTAAACCGGTCAAACCCAGTTTTGACCCAAACCGGCGGTTTGGAACCGGTTACCATTTTCAAAGATAGAGCCGGTTTTTAGAAACCGGTTACACAAACCGGTTTGGTTAACCGGTTAGGAACCGAACCGGCTTGGAGGGCGATTTTTTTTTTTTTTTTTTTTTTTGAAATTTGAAAGTTTAAATTTTGAATTTGAATGGAAGGAGTGTAGGGGGCTGGCTTTTAGTTATTTTGGCTCAAAATTTACCATTTTGTCATTTCTTGTTTAGTATAAATTAGACGAGTGCCCGTGCATAGCAACGGAATTCCTAGCGGCAGATAATTAACGATTTGTGATATTGTAGTGAGTGTTTTGTGTAAAGGACGTACCGATGATTCATTTTTATGTATTGTTCCATTCAATTTACTGAATAAGTGTTAGCAAGATCTAACATGTAAGGTAAAATTAGGTGTAGTTGTCAAAATGTAAGTACGAATCACGTGTAACCCAAGAGTAACCATGCACATTATTTGTGAAGAAAGGTTCCACACGTTAAAATTATAAAATTTGAGAATATAAGACAACAAATATAATTAGCCAAAAAAAAGCGTATACTTAATAGATTATCATATTGACATACCTAAGTGAAATAAAGTACTGAGGTTAAGTAAAATGTGATAAACAAAAACAACCCATATTGACCCGTTTTCACATGGGTTAAACTTTTATCAGTGACAAAAATTAAGAGAGTCAACCTTTATTTAACCTTCAGATTCTGAGTTAAACATAGACCAAAAGGTGAAATAAATGTTATTTGTATAACGTAAAGAATAGCCAAACAACACCAAGTGCAAACTTTCTAGCCATTTTGTCCTTGCATACATCATATATTTATAACAATAAGTCTCTTTTCTATTACTCCGTAATATATTAACGTGAACAATATTAGCAACCGCATCAAATGAATCAATAGAACATGATACATAAGTGGCCTATACAGGAGAGGTTAAACATTGGATACTTGGATATGTTATATATGTATCTACATACACTATGAGGTAAATAGCATAAAATACTATAAAAATTGCATACTGATGAATATTATTAGTTACTTGACATAGAAAATATTAGTTTTGGCTCAAAACTTAGAAATAGAGACTTTTTGTTTTTGACAAGCTTTGTCTATTTTTCCTATAATCACACCAAGGCTCTTCATAGTGGGTTCAATTCTTCATGACCTTAGCTTCCTTTTGGTGCTCGACTCTTCATCCGACACCACACCATGGTGGCAGTTTATAGCCTTCAACTTAATATTGTGTTTTGTGTGTTTTTAATACAACACAGTACGTGGTATGATGACGATGTTGTAGAGTTTTCACCAACAATATTTATTGTATTATACAAATAAAAATATTTATAATCAAAGTTGAATAAAAAAGATAAAAAAAAATAAATAAATAAAAAATAAAAAAAATCAATGTGGACAACTATTGTGAGACAGAGATAGTATTAGAACTTATCAAAATGGCCTTTAATGGGTAAAGATGATATTTGTTGGGAAGAGAATCACAATAGTCTCTTTTTTTCTAAAGCATGCCTAGAAGTAAAATAATGGTAACAGTATTTCTCAAGAAAAAATTGGGACTTGAGCATCATTACTTCTTTCCACTTTGACAGTTTGACTAAATTCAAATTCAGGTTGGCTTTTTTTATTTTCACTAATTAATGTAATTAAAACTTTAAATGGTTTTTATCATCTTTTTTTACTTTATGTTTTGGTTCTTGTCTTGGGAAGAGAATCACAATAGTCTTTTTTTTTCTAAAGCATGCCTAGAAGTAAAATAATGGTAACAGTATTTCTCAAGAAAAAATTGGGAACTGTGTTTTTGCATCAAGTCAAAAGTGATCTAAACACTTGTTTTCTTGCTTTCGAAATTCCCGTGTCATTTAAAAATTTTAAGCTTCGAAAAATGAAAACTTTAAAATAATTAAAGAATCATTTCAAAATTTAAAATTCTCAAACTACTCAAAAATTTTCAAATCTTAGAAAAGTTCAAATAATTTCGAAATTGTAAAAGCTTTTCAATGGGTATCAATAAACTTCAAATAAAAGTTTACACACTAAATTAATACCTTACATTTTACATGAAAATTTAAACATTAAAACATATTTCCTGCAAACAGCTATACACAAATTTAAATATCGCTTTGAAATCTACATTACAAAACTATATAACACCTCAATCCAATATTTCCTGGAAACGGCAGATTATGGCGAGCAAAAGCATATTCCGGACGCGACAACATTAGTTTAAGGCCACGGCAGTAGATCTAAAATAGCACCATCAAGAAACTTGAGTTATAAAAAATTCATAAATACAATATACTAAAAAACAGATGTATAAGAAAAACACTAAAATCATATTTTTTTTTTAAGTCATGATAATCACATTTATATAAGAAACTAAAAAAATAACCAGTTTTCATAAAAATAATATTTATAACAACCCAAAGAAACACATATTTAAAAAAAAAATCATTTATAAAATAATCGAAAGAATCAGATTTATAAGAAAAAAAAAACTCGTTTTTTTATTAGTTTTTTTTATCTCAAGCATGAAAAAGAAAACTCATAAACCACCTCTTCTCATCGTGCGTCTATACAGTACATTAACACGACATGACTCACCATCGCATATTCGGGCTACTATTCGTCGCCACCTGTATTCGTTATGGATCTGACGCTTACGGGACTCAAACCACGTTTATAACTGTCACCAAACCTCGAAAACTTATCACATCCTATCACTATTAAACTTAAACCGCACATACACTGTCATCACGTTACTTTGTCTTGATTAGTCAAACCACCGACCACCACACCCTTTCACCTTTGGAACTTGATACACACCACATGTAATCCGCTACCAATCTTTCTCAATATACACATATATAGTTTAATTCCCCACACGTCTAGTTAAAAAGTTGCGCTTGCTAATTTGTCATATCTGTCACTGAGCTTTTATGCTCAGAAAAAGGCTTTCTTTTCCATGTCGGCAGGTTAAGGAGAACTGGGTTGTGGCATGAGAGAATCGACTAGCAAACAAATATAAAATCAAAAGAATACAAAAATCATAATAACAGCAGTTACCAGCATCAACACCGTACTCTGAACACGGCTTATTGTGTAGATACTCGTTGAATTTTGTATACCTTCTTACATCTGGCTGTATATAGAACAACAAAAACTTTTGAAGGTATATTGTATACAGACAGTGACTTGATAAGTAAGTACTTACAAAAAAAAAATATATAAAATAAATTGTGGCTTTATAGTGTGATACATCTCGCCGTCCTGCACTATATTTGCTCACTTGCTTGTTGGTTTAAGGTGTAATAGTTTTTTTTGTTTATTTGAGGAGATAAATAAATTTTTTGTTAGTTCTAAGGGTTTTATTTTGATCATGATTTCGTTTATAAACAATACACGAACGATAAAACCCAACATCCACCTGCTATGTTAACTTCCTCTTTTATTATTCTTCTCCAACAAAAATCACATCACACATGCTAGGCTACTATACTAACATATTCCGATCTCATAATATGATTAAATTTATCCTTACCCACTACTCCTCCGGACTAAGTCAGGTTCGCACCGAAAAAAGAGTAGGTGTTCATTACCGATTCATGACTGCCAGAGAAAGAAACCACCAAGATTAACGACCACTAAAAATGAAGATTTTTTTTTTTTTTTTTTTTTTTTTTTTTTTATTTTTTTGAGGTATTTTTTGAGTTTTTTTATTTGCTCTCTCCCTATACTCATAAATGGAGACTCTTTTTGAGATAGCTTTGAGCTTATTGGAACGGTTTCACTCTGATTAAGGCTCATAACAGATATTTAGTTTGCCTGTTTACAGCACGTCTGAGTTGTTTAGAACTTTTTGTTGGATATTTTTTTTACATACCTCCGCCATCGGTATGACCTACCAGCCGCTGTCTTTGGTCGGAAATAGTCCCCGCTGCTCGGTAGGTACCGCCGAGCAGCATCACATAAGCAAGAATGGTTAAGATTTTTCTTTTAACTTTAATAGATCTAGGGGGAATACTATCAATTTATGAAGAGTCCTGTGATCATTACTATTTATATTACTCCATTCATCCACATTTGTGATATTTATCCTAGAGAGAGGAATTAAGTGTTCTTATAGTTTTTTAGTAGATCTTATTTGTCATTTCATTTCAAACGGCCGTTATTTTATATGTAGTTTTTTAAGTTTCGGCTTTTATTTTTTTTTTTTTTTGAACGAACTAAGTCCAGCCTAGCGTCCAAAGGTGAGTGCGGATGATTCTTTTTTGGTGAAATTTTTAATGTTTTTACTGAAAAGCGAATAAAATCTCGGGTATCTGGAAGGTGGTGGAATTTAGTTTCTAGTCCCCAACTAACCTAAAATTAGCTCAACTTAAACAAGTTGAAAATAAAGTGGAACGAAAGAAAAGTAAATGTCCAGAACTTCTTTTATAATCACAAAAGCGTCGTTACTCTAGATTTCACTCTACTCCCAGTTATCTTCTATTGATGTTATTGAATTGGTGTACAATTGTTTGGATGAAGGGTTGCATTCGCTAATAGATTCGTGGTTATGTAACGCGCGTTTGCGCGGCGCCGAGAACCCTATGAGCCTTGTATTCCTCTTATGAGTGACACCACCTATCCTAGTCATAGTCTTAATAGTTCACTCCATTGAATTACAATACACCAATAAATCGTAGTACAGCCCTCCGATTAAAGTTTCTCCATAGAGACGTTAAAGCTTATTACCGTATAGGAGGTTAGCCATAGTTAAATAGAGCCGTCAAACGCAGAAGTAATAAATCATCCACCACTAAATACACCATAATAATCAACAGTTTCATTAGATCTAAGTAAACCACTAAAAAAACCTAAAGGCTAGCTGTTAATGAATAGAAAGACAAACAACTTAATCAAACAGCAGCATAGACATGTTGCAATGATAAGGAAGAAATATCTTCGCCAATGAACATGGGAAGAAAAGAGGGTTTTGAAACCCTAAAAATGATGTAAAATCGGGACTACTGGGTTTATCTCCAAAAGTAGCAACCTTTAATGTATGAAAAATCAAAAACATTATATAACAGATTCAACCAAGGCTGACGGCGTCCAGGTTATTCAAGTCCTGACGCGCGTCAGATTCACCGTTTTTAGGGTTCTCGGGATTGCTCAAACACTTCTGAGCCCGGTCAACTTGTTACTCCTTCTGGGCCGTCTCTCTATAGCTTAACACCTGCGGGCCTCCAACCTTTTGTATCAGACGCGTCAGGTGTAATTTGACATATTTCTTCTGGGGCCGTCTAGTTGTGTAAATAATCCCAGCCCATGCTTCAGCATACGGCGTCAGCTGCCAAAGGCTGACGCCAATCGCAAGTGTAAAACTTGACTTTTGCTTGTTTCTCCATACTGTGAGCATGGAAAAAGCGTTCCGAAGTGCTTGCCTCCACTTCTAGAAATCGAGCCGTTCCAAGTACGCTAAAAAGAGAAAATGAACAATTGAGTAATATCTGTAAATAGACAATGCACCCCAATTTAGGGCTTAAATACCCCCCTAAAGTGTAAAAATAAATCCTTATTAGTAGGTTACGATAAAATGGATAATATATAGAGAAGGCCTTAGAGATGAACAAAAATATTTGGTTTAACCGAACCGCTGACCTGGAAAGCGACCGAAAAACTAACCGGTCAAACCCAGTTTTGACCCAAACCTCGGCGTTGGTAACCGGTTACATTTTGTTTCAAAGAAGTAGCCGGTTTTTAGAAACCGGTACACAAACCCGGCTTGGTTAACCGGTTAGGAATCCGAACGGCCTTGGAGGGCGATTTCTTTTCTTTTTTTTTTTGTTAAAAGAGAGGGGAGTGAGGTGTTGTGTGTGTTTATAGAGAGAGAGGGTGACTAACTGAATGAGAGATATGTCTTTGAATGTTGGTTTATATATGGATGGACAAGGGCAAAATGGGGATTAAGTGAAAATTCAGTTTTTCACTTCTTGACTTGTTGACCATTTTTGCTTTATAATTAGTTAAGATAGAAAGTGTTATGCATTTGTTTATTCACAACTTTAACACAACTACACAAGCAAAAAACTCTCTAACAAATCAAAAATGGATATTGCAACTTCAAACACCACCAGCCACACCACCGCAGCTGGTTCATCAATGTACCTATGATTTTTTGAAATTTTACCATGCGACGGTGTCAAAGATCCTTGGGAAAACTTCAACTACGTCCTAATGTCGGACGACAGAAAAAAAGGCTCAATGTAAGCATTGCTTGAGTATCATGTCGGCGAGTTCCAACTCGACGTTGAGGGCTCATATCAAACAGAAGTATTGCAAGCACTCAAAAATGTTCCGGAAGCGGGTCAATCTTCTATGGCTTGGGATGGGAGTATTTTTGTATACTATCATGTAACACTCCGTCAACAATTTGCCGGTTTGGTGATTAAAAGAGGTTTTCCGTTCAACCATTGGGACGACGAGGATACGACGGAGGTGATGCAGACTCATGTCCAACTAATGTACACTCATGTAAGTCGCATGACTCTAAAACGTGATGCTACGAACATGTGAAAAACGGCCAAACAAGAATTAAAACTTTTTTTTAAAATTTAGATACTTGTGTTAACATAACAACGGATGTTTGGTTCGCTCCTCATGGTTCGCCATATTCGTACCTTTGTGTTACCGCACATTGGGTTCATCCCAAAAGTTGGCTAATCATGAAGTGAGTCATATCATTTGAAGAGTTTCCGGTTCCTCACACGGGAAGTGCGTTATTCAAAATGTTGAGAAAAGTGTTTAACAAATTTCACTCGCAACAAAAAGTTTTTTCAATTACGTTGGATAATGCTAGTAAAAAATACAAATGCAATGGGTAGACTGAAAATGGAATTCGAGCCACCTTTTAATGGCGATTTTTATTATTCTCGATGTGTTGCACACATCATTAACTTGACTGTGCAAGCGGGATTAGCCGATCCAATAATGCATCAAATGAAAGATTGTTTTAAACAAAGGCTACATGATATTTTCAAGACGGGTACTACTAGAATGAATAACTACGTTAAGATGTGTGATAATGCGGGGAAACATTGGTTGTCACCTAATTTAGATTGTGATACAAGATGGAATTCCACTTATATAATGTTCCCAAGTGCTCTAAAACAAAAGGTGACTTTACAATATTTTCATGACCAGTTGGCACAAAAGGGTAAGGTTGTTCCATTTCCAGCCGAACATTGGGAAACTATTAAAAAAATTAACCTGATTACTTGAAGTTTTTTACAACGCTACAAAAAAATTATAGGGAGTTTATTATCCAACATCCCATTTGGTACTCGAGCAAATTTACTACATGTGTTCAGGTTTGTCCTTATTTGAATTAAGTGGTGGTATATTTTCAAATATGGTTATACCAATGAAAGAAAAGTTCATCAAATATTTTGAAAATTTACCACCGGTAATT
Source organism: Artemisia annua (assembly GCA_014162995.1). NCBI lineage: Eukaryota > Viridiplantae > Streptophyta > Magnoliopsida > Asterales > Asteraceae > Artemisia > Artemisia annua. The sequence continues at coordinate 26,213 of LBNU01032466.1, forward strand.
ACTTGTGCGGCCGCATTAAATCCATGTTATAATGTATGCGGGGTAGAGTTACTTATCGGATCGATTTCAAATGATTTGGGGTTAACTGCGAATAACTTGAACTTTGTTGAAGATGCACAAGGCGCTTTTAACCATTCTTTTCAAGGTTTATGGCAATACTATTTTGAAAAATATGGTAACCCAACTCCTTCTGTGAATGCGATCTCTTCATCATCGAGGTCTTCGCATAGATGGAATACGATACAAGGCTTGCTACAAAAGTTAAGAGAAAATCCCAACAAACGGGCGAAGAGTGATCGTCTCCAAAACAATGAATATACAAGATATACTGGAACTGATTTTATCTCATGTATTCCGGCCGACCAACATGAAAACTTTGATGATTTGGAAAGCAAAGGAAAAAATGTTTCCATTTCTATCCAAAATGGCTCGGGATCTTTTTAGTGTCCAAGCTACTTCGGTAGCTTCTGAATCCGCTTTTTCTACAAGTGGAAGGGTGTTATCAAACAGAAGAACAAGGCTCACACCGACTTCTTTGGAAATGTGTATGTGTTTGAAAGATCATTTGGACGCAATCAAGCGAAGACAACACAAAGCAAGTCTTGAAGACCCCTTAGAAATCGAAGGAGGGGTCTACGAGGTAGAGGTGCAAGAGGGTACAATCGAGTTGCTTTCCGATGAAGAAATAAGAGAAGATGAAGCTGCTAACGCGGCTAGGTCCGTCGATAATGAATTCGAGGAAGAAATTTGTAACACCCCCAAAATTCGTACAGCGGAAGACTTACAAGCTTTCGGGGTGCTACGTGAATTGATACCATCACAAGTATAGATAACGAGATAGCATAGATAATAATGTAAACCAAAGTCAAGAAGAGTTAAAGTTTACATAAATCCATGGGTTTTAGATAGGTAAGCCCAAATAGATAATTAAAACATAGCAGGTCTTTAAAATAGATATCAGAGTTCCATCGATGTCTCAAGCCAAGCCAAGATCCAAGCAGCACAACCGATGTCCAAGTAGTGAAAGCAAGACTTCTAATTACCTGAGAAATACAT
>LBNU01032466.1:34666-63601 GCA_014162995.1 Artemisia annua
GAAGTGTCCACGGTCATAGAAGAAGAGGGCCCTACATGGATGACCCCTATCGTGGACTTCATTAGCAAAGGCATATTACCCCAGGAGAAAACGGAAGCTCGACGAATACGGCGCACAGCGCATAGGTTCGAGCTCAGAGACGGTGTCTTATATAGACGCTCATTCTTGCAACCATGGCTCAGGTGTGTAGGACCCCTCCAAGCGGATTATGTACTCCGAGAGATCCACGCTGGTTCATGCAGCATGCACTCAGGACCACGATCTGTTGTGGCACGAGCACTGAGGTCAGGATACTACTGGCCCACAATGCACCGAGATGCACGTGACTTGGTACGCAAGTGCAGCGATTGCCAAGTTCACAGACCAATCCCACGCCGACCACAACANAAAGGTGCATTCTTATATGGTGATATTGAAGAAGAAGTCTATGTCACTCAACCCAAAGGTTTTGAAGACCCAGATCATCCTGAGTATGTTTATAAGGTTGTCAAAGCTCTTTATGGCCTCTATCAGGCACCAAGAGCTTGGTATGCTAGACTCTCAGCATTTCTGCTGAAGCATAGTGGTGACAATCACGGGCAACCAAGTTAAGCGATTTGTATGGGATAACCTAGTATGTCGCTTCGGACTACCCGGTGAAATCATATCAGATAACGGAAAAAAATTCCATGATAATCCGTTCTAAGATTGGTGCGAACAGCTGAACATCACGCAACACTTCGCGTCGGTAACTCACCCACAAACAAATGGTCTAGTTGAATGCGCAAACAGGAGCCTGGGCGAAGGAATCAAAGCGCGTCTGGACAGACACAAAGGAAGATGGGTGGAGGAACTGTCACATGTTCTCTGGGCGCACAGAACAACCATCAAGGTCAGCAACGGAGACACTCCCTTCTCCTTGGTCTACGGAACAGAAGCTGTCATACCTGCTGAAATTGGAATGCCAACTATCCGTACGGCGGAAGTTAATACTGCTACCAATGACGACGAACGGCGAATAGACTTAGATCTATTGAAAGAGACGTGAACGCGCAGCAATACGCTAATATGTCCTTTATCCCAAAACATTCCCAATACTACTACTAGTGTGCAAAATCAACAAGTCGATAATATGATTACGCAAGGAAATAGCGTAACTCAGTGATAGATGCGGTACTTGCATAAGCATGTAGAGATGCTCATGGCGAATAGTTAAGATAAGCGGATATGAATGAAATATCCGAAAGAAAGGCACACACTACTATGATTATATCCTCATACTCGTCAATCATATTATACTCAATTTATCGCATATATCATCAAATATCTCACCAAATGTATTCTCAGTTATCTAATCAACTACATCCTCAAGAAAATATTACGCGAGGCATCAGCTTGGCAGGCAGGCACGTAGCGGTCATAGGTTTTCATTTTCACAAAAGTGGTTATAGTTTGGGTTTTAAAATGCCCAATTTTCTATAACCTAGGCTCTGATACCATCTGTAACACCCCCAAAATTCGGGTCTAGCGGAAGCATACATGCAATGGGGTGCTACCAAATTGGTATCACAACACATGGCTCAAAGAATGGTTTTTATTTCATTTATATAAAATAAAAGTTGTCATGTAAGACATAAAGTTTACATGATATAAAAATAGTGCGGAAATAGGCCCATAAAATAAATGGAGTAGTCCCAAATGTTCATCAGAGTCGCCTATGACCATGCCCTTTTTGCCAAGCGCCTTCAATTAGTGAGCTAACGCCTTAAACCTGAGAATACACGCTAAAGGTCAGCTTACGCTGGTGAGTTCATAGAGTTTAAGTTACAAAAACAGTTTGGGACCTGAAAAGTTTTAGTGCTATGTGTAACTAGAGTAGGTGTAGACTCACAATCACAATCACAATCACAATCACAATCTCAATCTCAATCTCAATCAATCAATCGTTTATCATCTTAGGAAAGATGAATGGTCATAGTGAGCAGGCCTCTCAGCGGTCACTAGTCAGGCTACAGCAAGGAACCACCCAAGACTGCCCCAAATCTAGGCCGCGATAGCGTCTATTCCAAACTAGGGTCAAACGCCCTAGCTCTAGGTCAACGACTACCTCCGTCTACCCTAAAACTAGTCCACACAATAGCAAAACGAAACAGTAGCAGGTCCAAGTAAAACAGTTTGAGCTAGAAAGCTCTCATATAAACAGGCAAGCACATAATGCCTTCAAATACTTAATTCAAATACTTCGATAAATCACTCAATCAATCAATCAATCAATCATTCAATCATTCAACTTAATCAAATCGTTCACGTACTCAAGTAAGCAATCATTTCATTTAGTAAAAGAGCATGTATTCCCCCCAAAATAGTTATGAAAACTTATTTAAAAGAAGGGGGCTATGAACTCACCTTAGCCACAGCAATGCAAGAATCACGACCGACACAACTTGGCATCAAGAGTAAATCACAACAATATCCCAAAGATTGGTACGAAACCGACGAAGTCTTCTATAAGCAAGGCTTATCCCAATACGAACTCCTCAGCGACGAACCAAATCTCCATAAGATAATTACTCCCATGTATTACCCAATCTTACGTCGTCAACTCATTCGTTATCCGTTCAATAGTGTTTGTGTTTGCGTTTGGTATCATTGTGTGTGTGTGTGGTGAGAACACGACATATACTCAAGTGAACTCACGCCAATACTTAAACAAGCGAAGCCAACAAGAATCGAGACAAGACTCGAGAATACTCACACCAAGAGGTGAAAAATGTTCGACTTTAATCAAAACGAGTCAAAACTCAATACGAAACATCCGGGTCGAACTACATCATCCATCCAAAACAATCATACTTAAATGGTCTACTAGGTCAACCTTATGGTCAAAGTCAAACCTCAAGTAACCAAGACTTAACACGAGAAATCGTACGAATTATTGGATACTTATCGTATTTGCTAATACGATAGTCCAACAATTCCATCAATGTACTTGTTAATTCATAGTTAACTCATACTTAGTAAAGTTATGGTAAGTCGTAGGATGGGTCACCTATTAATATTCTCCCTCGACACGCTCGTTGTATACTAATTGAATTTAACAACTCAATTAGTTCGTTAATCGTGTCAAGTGATAATATTAATACCAACCAATCCATAACTCGACATCAAGGTAATCTAAACCTCAAGCTTCCTAAAATGGTAAGTCTCGATAAACGTGTCCTCGAAACGATTAGTAACCCGTATATTTCCACATTAAATCTTGTTTCGTTTATTATTTCTAATAATAATTATTAGATAACGTATTCGCCGTTATTTAACGTTCTCTTATTAATCTAGAAATATTAACGAACGCTGTCAACGTTTACTAATATTTCTTGTTAATCTCGTAAACGTTATATAACGTACTTTAACGATCTCTAAATATTATTATTAATATTATTAATTCGTAAATATGAAATAACGATTATTAATCGTTACTAAATATTTAAAGTTAATTATATATATGTATATATATAAAAACTCGTGTCACAATCATTTAGTCAATCATTTATATTTTCACGGGTTATACTCGTTTCGAGTCATATTTATCATGGTTCAACTAGTCAAGGTCTAATAATATTAACATGTCTATTTGGCTTGTCGGGATCACACAAGACTAGGGAGTCTAGGTGACACCCGACACGGCTCAATCCTACACAAACATAAACTTATATGACCGAAATCAAACCGGTATCCACAATCCACAACCAATGACTTGCCAAGACCCTAAAGGTCTCGGCTCCCTAGCTCTCGACAACAACAAGACCATCAACAGGAAGCAACAACAAGGATAGTAGCAACAACACAATCGACAACAACAAGAATCCAACACCAACAACTCGGTGACCCAAATCCACATCCGAACCCAACTCTCAACTACAATAACACATTCAAATCCATCTCCCAACTATCCTAATCTCTCGGCTAAACCATAACACATCCAAATCCAACTCTCGGCAGGAACACAACACAACCAAATCCTTCCCCAAATCTGATCCTAAACCTAAACCCACTACAAATCCGAGTATCAAATATAACCAAACACAAACTAACCATGGCTGTGAGTCTAGGACTCACGGCTATACTCTCGTAAACCCAAACAAACATGAACACGAGCCACACACATGATACCAAACACGTTTTTAAGCTCCTTTTTACTTGTTATCTTTTCGTTATTATTGAGAACCCTTGAAACCCGTGGGTTTGAGGCTCGAACCGACGCACAAAACACCTCGAAATGGTGAGATAAACCCACCATGATCTTCGGATAAACAGGATACACGAAAAGAGGATAAGGTGGTGATGAATCCGAGGTTAGAACTCGAATAGAGAAGGTGTTAGGGTGCGTTTGGTAGCGCGTGGGTTATATCAAAAGGTAGAGGAGGTCGAGTGGAGTATGGAGGTGGTGGCGGTGAGGCACCACTCGTGGTGGTGTGGCCGGAATAGGGCCGGAGGTGGCCGGATAATATAGAGAGATGGGTGTGGGGTGGTGTCGGCTGACCAAGGAGAGAGGAAAAGGGTTTATAACCCTAAAATTTATATAAAAGAGTATTTATAGGGGAGTGGGGTGCAAGGGGACTAGAAGCAAACCCTAATACTCCCTCGGGGACCAATATCGTCAATTTCTTTATATTTTTAATAAAACGAGAACGAGACCAATAGATCATGTTATAATTATTTCCCGAGTCTCCGAAATTGTTCCCATCAATCTTAAAATCATTTTTCCATAAACTTTGATTATACATACTCACATCTTTAATTCTCGTCATCCGAAATAAATAATATTCGTGCTTTATTCGTTTTAGAGTCAATTCTCGCGTAAAGTATCCTAGACTTCGACAAACGTTCCCGAAATATAAATAAAGAGAGTAACAATTAAACATATGGGAAACCGAAATTTGTGAGTTGTCACAGCTGCGCCTCCAGGGTAGCGATCTTCTCCTCATACTCAGCCTTGGCGTTCGCCACTAGCTCGAACTGGTGCGCCGCGACAACAGCCAATTCTTCCATTGCGTAGCCAAAAGAGGTGGACTCTTTGCCAATGTCACTTGGAGATTGCGTCCCATCCAGAAAGGGACTCTCCTCAGAAGACGCAGCTCCATCGCTGCTGCTCCTCACATGTTGATCAAAGGTCCTAATCTCTTGATCAACGCTCCTCGCATGCTGATTAAGACTCCCCACATGTTGATCACTACACAAAAGAAAAACATCCAAGTATTAGTACACGAAAACAATCCGGATACATAAAATACTAAGTACATAGTAAATATACTCACATGTGCGGAGGAGAAGAGGGCCCACTCTTCTCAGCATCAGACATAGTTACGTCCCCCCTTAAAGCTCTCAGCACCCTCACTGCGCCAACAACAGAAATAAGTTAGACAATAACTTAAGAACAGTTTATAACAAATAAACATTAAACTTACCCTACGGTAGGTGCTTCATCCTCAGCCTCAGAACGCGACCTCTTAGAAGACTCCGCGCCATCACCATCAGTTGCCCTCTTGCGCGACAGCTGGATACCCTCGTCCTCCTCGTCCGACTCCCCCAGGTCGACGTAGACTGCATCCTCAGCATTGGGGGGAGGCTGCGCGTTAATGAGCGCCTGCTGAACAGGAGGAGCAACCTCCTGTATTGGAGTAATCATGGTCGCAGCAGGAGAACCCTCGGGTTCTGGTACGATTAGGTCCACAACGCGCCCACGCGTCGTCTCCAAAAGGGGTTCCTCCCCTTCCCTCAGAGGGCGCACCCCAACAGTGGCGGACTTGGGTACCTCCATATCAACAAGCCCAAACAAATCCATCTCTGCGCAAATAACAAACGACAAGTATGTTATATAAGATATGGAAAGAAGAAAGTGCTTACACTACTAACGAGACAAAGATGGCAGGATGAGCACCAACCCGAACCATCCGCAGCGATAAACGTTGGGACACAATAGGGCGGCTCGAAGTAATTGCGACTAATGCCCATGTGCACCAGAAACGCCTCCGGGTATGACCGGATGTGCAGATGGTTCGCGTCAATAGTCGACGCATGGTCCGGGTTGTACCACGTGTCTAAAGGGCGCTCATCCTTCTCCAAGGACATCTTGGTATGGAAGGGAAAGTCAAATCGAAAGACGGCAGCGTCGATCCAAAAGAATTTCTCCCTCCAATGGGGGAGCTTGTCCACCTTCTTCGCAAAACACTGAAGCGCGCCTACGCGCTTCGTGAAGGTAACCCACCCATTTAACCACGACGTGCGATAGAACGCACGGAACAGGTGGAGGGTGGGAGGAATCGCTAATAAACGGCAATTTATCTCGAAGTTGGAAATTTTCCCAGCGCCTATCGGATGCAACTGGGAAATATGAANCTTCGCAAAACACTGAAGCGCGCCTACGCGCTTCGTGAAGGTAACCCACCCATTTAACCACGACGTGCGATAGAACGCACGGAACAGGTGGAGGGTGGGAGGAATCGCTAATAAACGGCAATTTATCTCGAAGTTGGAAATTTTCCCAGCGCCTATCGGATGCAACTGGGAAATATGAAGGCGATAGTACACAAGGATATCCCTTAATAGTACGGTGATTGGCACGCGCTGATTCGCCCATTCGATAAAGCGCGTGTATATTCCCACTTTCCCATCGGGATAATCTGCTATGGTGTCGTCTGGATCAGGCACCACGGGGTGCAGATCCAGCGGAATATAATAATCCGAGGAGAACTGAGTTAGCTCATCCTCGGTTAAGTTAGAATGACAGTCTTCAAGCTGAACGACCATTTTTTGTTCTTAAGGGCGCAAGCGCTGATTACCTAGGCGTAAAAAGTTAGGGTTGCAGCGAAGATTTAGAAGTTTTTTTGGAAATGGATAAACACTTTTACTGTGAAAAACACGGTAAAAATGAGGAGGTTTATATAGATTTCTCACTCACCACCGATGATTGACACGTGGATCCCACTAACTAAAAACGTGTGGATGGGGATTGAAATGGTACAGGACACGTGGATAGCCTCCCCATTTCCCGAGGTAAATGATTTGCACCTTTTCGCTTAGATACACTGCACGTGGATTTTTGGCGGTAAAAATTTGCAGTCTTCCCGCGCACGAGTCGGGAAACATCTGGGCACGGTAAGTCTAGCGACCGCATGTTTTTAGCATGCGCACACTAGACTGGGGGGACATGATGACGTATAGTCTACACCGGGTCATGAACCCGTTTGGTAAACAATACCCACACACAAGCCCACTACGCGTGGGCCAGTTTCATACTAATTGGACTACCAATTAGACGGTTTTGGCCCACGAGGCCCAAGCCCAATGATTATTTAGGAATGTGAATAAACGATATCTCCTAATCATAGGATGTATATCGAATACCCGCGATACGCGGGACATACCAAGGTTTGCGGAACACGAAACCAACAAGGATTCGTGTTTATATATAGAGGGCATTATGACTCTCGCAAAGGTACGACTTACAAACCCTAACTCCTCACAACCCTAAAACACGATTACTTACTCTCACGCCGGAGGATAATCGGGGGAGACAATCCCTCGATAAGCCTAACGGTGTCTGTTGCTTTCTTAGTGCGCAGGTCTCAAGCAATATCAACCAATTGATACGAGGAAAGGAAAGCAAACAAGGAACGCCCAACTTTTGTATCAACACTGTGCATGGTTTAAAGTGAAAATTATCAAATGTAAATAAATCATAGAAGACAAGAACGATTTCTTCGTTGTTGTGCATTGAATGATTAAGGTGGGATTTTATGAAGGATGGTTTAGTCAAAAGATCATTCCAAGGCTTAGATACACACCTCATTTGAGTAAGCAGTTTCGCTGGTAGACGTATGAATATGTTGTTGGATAAAACATCCGGAGGTAATCTCTCAATAGAATCTGCTTGTAGGGAGGAAGGCATTTTAGTGTGCCAACTAAACGCATGTTTGATGTTCTTATATCTTGCCAGCCCTCTTTGGAAACTGTAGCATCTAGTCCAAAAAAATTCTTGGTAGCATAAATTAAAGCATGCACTTAGTACTAAATGCAAAAGTTGCCAGGGTAATTAATTGACTTAGCAGCTCCCCATATTATACTCACCATTAAAAGTCCTAGCTGTTGTTACGCCTGCCCAAAAGCAGTTGGATTACTTAAATGTTGGAATGTAAATTCAATTATCCAAGATGCTAATCAACTAAACCCAAAAAACAAAAAAATAAAAAGAAACCGAAACCACCGAAAAACAAATAAATAAAAGAAACCGAAAGTAAATAAATAAAAATAAAAAAAACCGAAACTGAAAAATGAATAAACAGAAAATAAACCAAAACCGGAAAACCAAAAAGAAGAAAAAATAAAAAAAAATAATTAAAATAAAGTAAATAAAATAAATAAAAATTAAGAGTTAATTACATAAATCGTCCCTGGTTACTAACGCCAATTTGGTCACATGCCCGTTCGGTTACTAACGACCGTTTGGTCCCTATGGACTTAACGAAAAAATACTCACCCCTCGTTTGGTCAAAGAACCCGTCAACGTAAAATGGACTACCTTAGGGACGACCGACGTACTTTTAGAAAGTTAACGACGAAAGGTGAAAACGTGTGTAAACCACAAGGACGATTTATGTAATTAACTCCTAATAAAATAGCTTGGATCAATAATGTCGAGTACATATTCATGTTTTTATTTAACAAATGTACAAATCATTAACAATAAACATAACTCATTAACGATAAATCATTAATATTACTGAAATATGATTAATGATGACAGGGTTAATTTACGAATGTAAAATTGATGATTTAACAAATATACAAATCATTATTCAATAAACATAATTCATTAACAATAAATCATTAATATTACTGAAATATGATTAATGATGACAAGGTTAGTTTACGAATGTAAAATTGATGATTTTATTGATTGAATATAGGTTACGGTATAATTTTTGGGAAGATTTCTAAAAGGTCAACTATTTCATTATAATAGGATTGTAGTCGTCTTTTTCCGGTGTACTATGCATGAGAGTGACTACTAGGATTGTTTGGATCTCAAAAATTAGGTGTCTTTTTTTTCTCCAACTTTGTGTTATGGAAAAATGGTGAGGTGGCAACATTTTTTCACGGCACCACATGACGGCACCTGTATCCAATGCTCTGATAACAAAATCAATAGTTTTATGAAAATAAAACGAACATAATAATTTATTGTATGAATGCTTGTTAAGGAAGGCGGAAAAATGAAAAGACATTTTCTGGTCCCCCTGAGCCGGCGGGTACTTGTGAGAGGGGTGTGCTATGACGAAACAAGGGAATAAAAGGCCGCTTTGCGTTCGATGCTCTTTACTCTCCCTGCAATGATGGCTTTGTTGTCTTGGGGAGTGTTGAAGCTTGCCCTAGCAGTATGAAAAGAGAGGTCGTGATGCTATCATCTACGTATGTACCACTCCTCGTGGAGTAAATCCCATCCAACCAAGTCTTTGACCAGGGAACGGGATAGTTCCCAATAGAACTGAATAATCCTAAGGCAAAGGGTCGAGAAACTCAACGACACTATTCTTGAACAACTTGGAGCCGGGCCTTCTTTTCACACCATTACGGATATGAAAATAATGGAAAAATAAGATTCAGTTGTCAATTATCCATATCAGATATTTTATATTTGAACATCGTATTTCTATCGGAATAAATATATAAATACAACCACTATGATTATTAACTAGCAACTGGGGATCAAAAAGCATCAAATTTGATGACTTATTAAGGGAAAGACGAAGTAAGAAAATGGTACTGAAGACGTTCCAAGATATGTCGGGGAGGCTTCCGTTGATTGTGCTTCAAGTCCGGATTCATGAATAGGCCTTTTCTATCCGTTAGTTTGGAGAGTTTCGTTTTTTTGGATGAAATTTCAATGAATTGGATCTATAAGAACCCCTAAGTTTTAGCTTTTCAATAAAAAAATGTCAATAGTTTTAACCTTGTAATGGATTGTATTCGTAATTTACATATACACCGAAAACTAGCACGCCAAATATGCAATACGTACCCCACATACAAAATCTTAAAAACGAAAGTCATATTGTGTATTTAGTATTTGAGTTAACTGCATTTTTTCCCCCCATTTGCTGCATATTTTTTTTTTTGCAGTTCAATTTTAAAGAAAGTAACGGATTCACTCTAAAAATGATTCACTCTAAAAATGAAACACCCGTTTCGAGTTTGGTCCAATATTTCATTGAACATTAATTTGAATTTAATTAACCGTTAATGTGAGGATATATTAAAAAATTAAGTTCCCTACAAACCAACGAACACGTAAACATAAGTTCTAACGGTCAACAGAAAATTGGACTAAACCCGAAATGGGTGTTTCATTTTTGGAGTAGATCCGAGACTTTTTTAAAATATGACTGAAAATAAAATACCCGACAAACCATAAAGACCAAAAAATGTAGATAAGTCTTGTATTTTATAAATCTAAGGCTGTGTTTCTTTTTTTTTTCTTAGCTAAGTGGTAAGTGTGTCCCATGTGGGTCCACATCTCTTAGCATGTCTTAATGGGGAAGGATTCATATTTCTTCCCTTGTATATATAGATGAAACAAGGGAAATAAATGGGTCTCACTTAAAAAATAAATAATATTAAATAGTTTAGTAGAGTTTAGTGGGTTCATGTTCTTAGCTAAGGAAAAAAAGAAACAACACCTAAAATACTTACAGGCTTTATCAGTGGACATGACAAAATGAACACAGGTGGGCATATAGTGTGAATACTAATCGCTTACCCTTAATTTAAACTTATGTCAACATCTTTGTGATACGAGAATTGTTTCGTGAACTCAATAAGATACATCTATTCATTAAACAAATACCTAAGGGTGTTGGCAACCCAACACTCACCCAAAATCCCATCACTCACTCCCAACCAATCACCTTATGCCACATCATTCACCCACTTTTTCATCACTCACCCATATTTTTGTTGGCAACCGATCACTCACTACATCCCTTCACTAACTTCATTTTCTTTTTAAACAAAACTAAAATTCCATTAATTTCACTATAGCAAAACAAATATTAACAATAATAATTCTTAACCCTAAAACTCTCTCAACTTGCAGCCACCACTCCAATCACACACACCTAACTTTTTATTCCACACTATCCCTAAGAGCATCAGGTGTGGATCTCTTCGTTGCTCGCCGATCCTAGGTGAATCTCTCGTCGATCTCGCCGCCACAGCAGGTAATGCTCGCCGTTGGTTCTCTCTTCATGGCCACGGCGAGGGAAAACACTGACAAAAAGTTAATATTGGTGTACGTTGGAGCTTGGAATATTTCAAACGGTTGAAAATTTTATACCGTTTGAATTAAACTGTAGACAATTTTTTTTTTCTTCTCTTTTTTTATAAATACTAAAACTCTATAAATACTAAACACGTTTTCACTTCTCCTCACTATATCTCAACCTAAAATAAAAACTTCTATATCTCCTCTTCAAATAAACACAAAAATGTCTCAAAACCCGAACGAATGAGGTTATTTCACGAACCTCCTAACGTCAAACCAACGTCAATATGGGGGTCGGGGGATCCTCAAGCTCTTCTACTCCCTCGTCGCAAAATCCAAGCCTTTCACCGCCATATGGTTCGCAACCATTCAATCCGAATGAAATTTACCGTAACCAACAATATGCGTTTCAACAAGGATTCGCAAATCAAACCAGATTCAATCCGACACCACAATTTTTTAACCTGAATCAACCATCCACGTTTCTTACTCCTCCATCACAATCACCAATGGAAGCACAACCATCTCAACAAGCTTTTAAAGTAGCTAAGTCACGAGCACACGCCAAACGTAGAGGAAAAAAAACCAAAGCCAAAGCAAAAAGAGTAGTAAATTTAGACGCTGACGATGACGAAGACGTTGAAGAAGTGGGTCAAACGCGTGCTCGAGGATTATGAAGCAAGGCTGAAGAAAAGCTTCTTGCGGAAACGTGGATAGAAGTTTCCCAAGACCAAGAGATGGGGAATGACAAAGATAATGACTATTTTTGGAACGAAATTTATGAATCATTCAACGACCACTAAACGAGGTGGAAAGAAACAAAAGTCGACTGAAACGTCCAGTGCGGCGAGCTCCGGTGGGAATCAAACGAGTACTTTTTCGGGACATTTATCCGAAAAGTATTTGCTAGCGAAAGACGCTCAGATGGCTATGTATGAGGTGAAGAAGGCGAGGGAACAAAAGGCGTTGGAGGCACAAGAAAGGGTTTTGGAGGTGCATGACATGCAGCTGCTCATGTTAGAGCCCAACTTGGTTACTGACCCGATAAGAGCCAATATCATTCGCCAGAGACAAGCATTGATAACCAAGAAACACCAAAGTATCCCTCAACCTAACGACGACGATACCGAATAAAATGTTTAATCTTAATATTAGTAGTATGTGTTGTATTTTTTTATTTAATTTATTTACTGAAATGAATAAAAAAAATAAAAGTGTAAGTGATGAAGCCCAAATGAAGAAGTTGATGTTAGTTGTTTAGTGAGAAGGGGGTTAGTTGTGAAGAGGTGTTGGGTGATGTGGCACACGTGAGGCCCGAATGAAGAGGAAAACTTATTCAACCACACCTAATGCTCTAATTTCACTCTAGCAAAACAAACGCCACCCTTTCTTGTCAAATGCAATCACAAAAAAATCTTATCATTTCTTCATTCTTTTGATAAAACTTCCAGACACACAATCAAACACAAACGCAATCTCCCTTTGCTTTCTTCATGTGAAGACAAATACCCAAACACAAATCTTGTTGTTTCTTACTTCAACAAACCGAACAAAACAATATCAGATCTTTGTTTCTTTCTACTGAGAATCGAGCACAAGAAAAAGGAGTCTTCTTATATACTTCCAAAAAAATGAGCCGTTTGAAACTTTCCAACGTTCAAAAAAAGTGCCCAACGGTCGAAATTTTCTCCCCTTCCCGTGCGTAAAAGTTTCCTGTGTGGGATCCTTCCCGTGCGGTACCGTGGTGCCGGCGGCGGTGTTCCCGCACGGGATCCATCCCTCTTGGTGCCTTCACGCTTCCACTGCCAACTCTCTAAAACATGACATTGACACCCGTTAATATATTTTTCTAAACGAAACGTATTAATTAGGTGGTTATACTTACTGTCTTAAGTCAAATTAGCTAATTATGACTTTTCTTTTTCTTTTTCGGCTGTTATGGCTAATGTACCGTACAGCCATTTATGAGTGTCAAATTAAGAAAAAGAAGTTGGATGAACTTATACCAATTGACTGATCATCTTTTCAAACTGAAGCAACTCAATGGTACACAAATGAATTTCGACTTTCAGTAATACATAGTAAATGCAGTACATACAAATCATTCTTCTCTCACTCAACCAATGAACCAAGTTTCCTAACATTCATCCACTAAATATAATAAGTTAGGCGTTACATCTACCAAACTTTAAACGCCAAAGGAAATGATTTCAAAATACATCGATGAATCTAACCTTTCGCCTGATTTCAATGTACTTCGATGAATTCCGCCAACTTATAACTGATCAACATCATCATTCGCCATTCCAAAATGTACAACAAATAAACTTGAAAAACATAATATTATACATTGTATAATAAAATTAGGGTTAAATCCGCAACATAGTTTTTCAAATGTTTACAGATCGGATATCTACTCTAACAGTTACCATAATACCTCATAAATTATATTGTTTTTGTGTTCATAGCATAAATGTGTTCTTTGTCTTCTTCCGTCCATTTACCAAAAATCCTAACTCAAACGATCAATGGAGATAAGGGAGTCACAATTGTTCCACCTTTGAAATCACAAACTTGTTAATTCTTCAACCTTGTACGTATCAATTCAACATGAATTAAACCTATCTATCTATAATCCTTAATTTTTAACCCAATTTATCACTAATGTAGCTATGATGCATTTAACAAATCCCAAAATAATAAGTTGAAATCCTAGATAATTGATAAAAAAAAGATTGCCTTTTACACCAAAAATAAATAAATAACAACTTTAAACAACAAACCATCGTTAGTTTGATTTTTATCAGACGGGAATGCAAAATCCAATTTATATATTGGATAGAAGTGTCGCCGGAAATAGTTATTGAACTCATCGAGTCGCCAGAAAGCAACTTATTTTGTTTGTTTTTTATTCAAACAGAATGCAGGAATAGGCCTATAAGTTTATGTTGTATAAATGGTGTGTGAACCTCATAACTTTTGGCCAGGTTTGTGGGTTTGTTTAATATTTGCAGTCTCAAGTTTTAGTTTACATGTTTTGCAAGGTTGCAACTTTTAATGTGTTTTCCCTCTAAGTTATTGATTTGTTACCTCTACACAAATCCAAATGTTCAACGAAACAGAAAAAAAGGTTACCAATACTTGTTTCATAAGAAGTAAAATGAAGTTAACATCCAAAAGAGATAGGTTTAGCCTGCAGATTATTTCACAAAAAACGCACATGATAAACAAACCAATTAAATTAGGTTGCAATTAACCATGTGCAAATATTATAGAAAGATAGCATCACGTAAAGAGTTGTAGCATAGATATAAAGAGCAAATACGATTTGCAGTATTTTGTAGCCTTTTTGACCATTCACCATCAAAGTAAAAAATTATCTTTCTTACAAAGCGATGTTGGAATCTTACACTGAGCAGGCCCTATCCAAACAAGACTATCCACATACTGAACAATTTTGGTTATACCAATTAGTCTTGCTTGAATATTTGATAATTTAACCTTTGCTGCAACTGAATCATACAAAACTAAACGATTGCCACAAGCTTCAAAAAGAAACTCATTGTTTGATGTGAATCCAAACGGAGCTATGTCACTAAACAGTGAAAAGACATGATTTTTCGACCATGATTCAGCCACCCCATACTCACCCATCACCCACACTTCACACTCACCATTAATGCGTGACATTGCGCATAGCTTTCCAGCCAAAAATCCAAGAACATTTCGATACTCTAGTATAGGATCTGGAAGTGACATCACATTGAAAGTCTTGACACCCAAATCAAATGCCACTACGGTTTGTCTGTCCCTCTCCTCACCAGTACAACAAATCCAATGAACAATACCATCAAGTCCATCTCCCTAAATTTCTTCTTTATCAAAGATCCTCGAGATTTGAGATGGAAACCTTTGAGTGATCAATTCCCACGAACCGTTTCTCATACTAAATACCTCCACTGGCAGCCACTCTCTAACAACGTTTAAGAAACTGCCAAAAAGTTGCATGATAGCTGATGAGTTTTTTGGTGGTCTAAGAACACACGTAAGCTTAACAACTTTCTAATCATCAGTTTTGGGGTCAAACCCAAACCGATAATGTATATCAATACCCTCACCATCTTTATCAACTGGGGCAGGCACAGTGAATGGCGGGAGAGTTAATACAGCTGAGAGAGAAGGGTTCCAAATGTGAATAGGATATGATTGTTTAACAAAGCATATTAAGCCATTAACCGAACCAATAACAGAACAGCCATCATAAACATATGGTGTTTCCACAGGGAGTTTGATGAAATTAGTGAGTTCAAGATTAAGACATCGAGAAGGGTGAGCTGTGAATGGGTTATAGCTCCTACCAAAAGAAAATACATCGTAGAAGACCAAAAGAATTTCATCATTGTTGCGGAGTGAATAATTAAGGTGAGATTTTATGAAGGATGGTCTAGATAAAAGATTATTCCAGGGCTTAGATACGCACCTCATTTGAGCAAGCAGTTTTGCTGGTAGACGTATGAATATGTTGTTGGTTAAAACATCCCGAGGTAATCTCTCCATAGAATCTGCTTTTAGGGAGGAAGGCATTTTAAATTTAGTGTGCCAAGTAAACCCATGTTTGCTGTGCTTATATCTTGCCATCCCTTTTTGGAAACTGTAGCGTCTAGTCAAAAAAAAAATATTATTGGTAGCAAAAATTAAAGCATGCATTTAGTACTAATTAAATGCAAAAGTTACCAAGGTAATTAACTGACTTAGCAGTTCCCCATATTATACTTACCATTTGTTTGAATTTTATACTCATGTCATACATATATAAATAAAAACATCAAGTAAGCATAGCGGAAGCAATTAGGATCATATAATGCATAATTAATTAACCAATCATTAAAAGTAAACGTACCTTTTGATTCTAGCCCGAACAAGAATCAATAAGAGCAAATCTTCAATTCAAGAACCCTAATTAGGGTTTATGTGGATTATAAGAATTACCCCTTACCTTTTTGTAATTCAATCCAAGAATCAAACAATAGTGTGTTTGATTCACGTTCTTGTACACACGTACTAAAACAAGTTAAAGTTATGCAAGTAATAATAAAACAAGAACACTTTATAGCTTCAAAGATTTCGAAACCCTAAGGGATGGGTGTTCGATTTTTGCAAGGAGAAGAGAAGGAAAAAACACCAAGAACTATGTGTACAAGAGATCAAAAACAATGAGCCTTGGGTTTGTTTATATAGTGTAAATAACTTGGAGCTCAAGGCACAAAGGAGGCGGAGAACCTCCCTTGGCCGATCGGTTTAGGGTTCCCCAAGAGGTTCCGGAACCTTCTTTGACTTCCAATTATTCACACATAAAAACTTTCCTTATCTTCGTCTAACGGTCGTTAGCCTTTTCCGTTAAATGTCTAACGATCATTAAGTGTTTATGTTTAATTAATAATTAATATAACATTTATAAATAATTATTAATCTTTAACTTTCATACGTAAAGTGTGCAATCCCGTGATCTCGAGTTCGATCCTAACACACATCTATTATTTTATCGTCTATAAAACTAACAGCTCCCACTTAGACATATCATAATAGATGTGATCACATTCGGTTATCATCTTGCAAC
This sequence comes from Artemisia annua, assembly GCA_014162995.1. Classification (NCBI taxonomy): domain Eukaryota; kingdom Viridiplantae; phylum Streptophyta; class Magnoliopsida; order Asterales; family Asteraceae; genus Artemisia; species Artemisia annua. The sequence continues at coordinate 51,583 of LBNU01032466.1, forward strand.
AAGCCGATGCCTCTTAGTACGAATCAAGTAAGGCTCCTGGAAAACCTTTTAATAATTTCTCATTATTTTCATCCTTTTGTTTCTAATACCACGTTAATAAGGATACGGATCAAAGTCATTCCTTAATTAACAATTCTGTTTCTCGTTGTATGTGATTGACAAAATTACCAAATCGTCTGAACATATTCCGGGAAGATCTTGGGCGTGTCCACGCAAACATCTTGACAACCCTATGAGGGGCCCAGCAGTATTAAACTCCAAAAATTAATTTGAAGGATCAAATTATGTATTGACTACAAGCAAAACCCACAAACTTTGTAAAACTTCCGAAAACAACCCTTATAACTACCAGTTACGTATAGCGTTAGGTTGCTTCACAAAAATGCACTACATTCATGACAGTTATCTTGTATCTCAAGTCTGAGGACAACTTCTTAGGATTTACTTAATGACAAGATCAATAAAGTAACATCATGTAGTTGGGATAAGTCCTATATTCAGTATCATCGAATATCATCTGACATGGCATGACTACGCATCAGTATACTATAAGTATATTATACCAAACTTCAGTTTTGTCTTAATTTAATAATATTCCCATATTATTAACCGACAATAGACAATTTAGAATAACATGTATTCATGGATTAAACATGCAAAAACAGGACAAACAATAATTACAATGACAATAAATGTAACAAAATATTTTATTTCATTAAAAACAATAATTGTTTACAATATCCTTTATCCAAATACTAATCACAGTTATGCATGAAACTACTAGCTAATTTAAGTCCAATGCCATTGGATAATTCAGTAAGCTTTTCTTTAGCTAAAGCCTTAGTGAATGGATCAGCTAAGTTATCATCTATGTGAACTTTTAGTAGATTTATTTCACCATTAAGAACTTGTTCTCGAACATAGTGATACTTCCGTAGAAAATGTCTGGTGCCTCGCACTACTCCAGGTTCATGGGCAAATATGATTGCAGCAGAATTTTTGCAATACATATTAATAGGTAATTCAATTGAAGGCATAACACCAAGCCCTGAAATGAATTTCCTAATCCAAACAGCCTCCATAGCAGCTTCTGAAGCAGCAATGTATTCGGCTTCTGTCGCAGACATCGCAATTGTACTCTGCTTCTTGCTCCTCTAGTCTACTGCTCCTCCATTGATAACAAAGACATAACCCGTCTGAGACTTCGCATCATCTTTGTCACATTGCCAGGACGCATCTACAAAACCTGTAACATCAAGTTCTGTATCTGGATTTCCACCATATACCAAAAACATATCTTTTGTACTTCGTAAATACTTAATAATATGTTTAACAGCAATCCAATGTTTTTCACCTGGATTCTGTTGAAATTGACTGGTAATAATTTGAGCATACGCCACATCTGGCCTTGTGCATTTCGCAGCATACATAAAAGATCCTACTGCCGAAGCATAAGGAACTTTACTCATGCGCGCCACCTCAACAGGTGTTGATGCACAAACTCATTGCATAAGCCATGTTTTACTTCCATTGGCAAATATCCTTTCTTGGAATTTTGCATATTGAATCTTTTCTTTATTTTGTCAATGTAAGCACTTTGACTTAATACAATTAACCGCCTAGATCTATCTCTGTAGATCTTGATTCCAAGAATGTATGCAGCTTCTCCTAAATCTTTCATAGAAAAACACTTTCCAAGATATGTCTTAACCTTTTGCAAACTTGGAATGTATTTTCCCATGATTAATATGTCATCAACATATAAGATTAGGAAAATTAAATTATCACTCCCACTAGCTTTGTGAAACACACATGGCTCATCGAGATTCTGAGTAAATCCAAACTTTTTAATTTCAGAACCAAATCTCTTGTTCCATTGTCGTGATGCTTGCTTCAATCCATAAATGGATTTTTGAAGTTTGCATACACGATTTGGGAAATCTGGATTCTCAAACCCTTCTGGTTGAGTCATATAGATGTCTTCATCTAAATAACCATTTAAGAAAGCGGTTTTTACATCCATTTGCCAAATCTCATAGTCATAATATGCTGCTATGGCTATAAGAATCCTAATAGCTCTTATGTCTGCTACAGGAGAAAAAGTCTCCTTGTAGTCAATGCCAAAAGTTTGAGTAAAACCTTTAGCTACAAGGCGAGCCTTATAGGTGTGTGCATTACCATCCATGTCAGTTTTTATCTTGTAAAGCCACTTACTCCCAACTACCTTGGCATTGGGAGGAAGATCCACTTCTACCCAGACTTCATTATCTTTCATGGATTGCATTTCCCCATCCATAGCAACCTTCCATTTTTCCTTTTCAGGACTATTAATGGCTGCTTTATAACTAGTAGGTTCATTAAGATCCCCTAGTATAGTTTCCTCACATTCTATGTTAAGACATAGACGTTCAGGAGCTCGTACAGTTCTAGATGACTTACGAATGGGAAGTGCTTCAACTTCAGGTGGGGGACCCAGACTATTAGGTTCCACATGAAGTGTGCTAGTGTTTTCTGAAGGTAATCCATTATCTAGACCATCTTCCAGATCATAGATTCTCCCACTGAATTCTTGAGATATGAGATCCTTTTCAAGAAAATCTCCATACCTTGCAACAAATATTTTGTTTTCAGCTGAGTAGTAAAAGTAGTAACCCATCGTTTCCTTTAGGTATCCTACAAAAATGCACTTTACAGATCTTTGTTGGAGTTTATCTGCTGAGTCACGTTTAACATACGCCTCGCATCCCTAGACCTTTAAATAAGACAAGTTCGGAGCTTTTCCAGTCCATATTTCATATGGTGTCTTATCAACCTTCTTTGTGGGAACCATATTTAGAATGCGAACCGCAGATTCTAAAGCATAATCCAAAAAGGACAAGTTAAGAGTAGTAAAATTAAACATGGATCGCACCATATCTAATAATGTACGATTCCTTCTCTCAGATACACCATTTTGTTGTGGAGTATATAGAGCTGTGAGATTCTGGACAATTCCATTCTCAACTATGAAATCTTTAAACTCTTGACTTAGGTATTCACCGCCTCGATCGAAACGAAGAGCTTTAATCTTCTTTCCTAATTGCAGTTCTACTTCTGCTTTGAAAACTTTAAATGTTTCAAACACCTCATGTTTATGTTTAAGTAAATAAACATAACCATAACGGCTGAAATCATCTGTAAAAGTTAAGAAGTAGACAGCACCTCTCTTTGACACATGTCTAAGTGGTCCACACACATCAGTATGTATTAAACCAAGTAGATCAGAAGCTCTTTCTTTTTTTTGGGTAAAAGGGTTTATTCACCCCGGTAAAATTCATTACACCAAAAAACGTTGAGGTACATAGGATGAGGGTGATATCCCTCACCTCAGTCCCTTAAGACACTTACAGACTCGAATATAAGAATGACACACCATTCCTATAACTTACAATAAAATGACCTACCAATAATGACATAAGTACATAAAACATGACAATACTACTCAAGAACAACACTTGAGCCTTCTAAACCACTTTGGCAGTCCATCTTAACTTCCATGAAGAACCCACGAATACACATCCAAGCGATCTTCAACTTTATAATCTAATGATACAAAGGGTTTTGAATAAGACCCTTCAAACTTAACTTCCACATGGAGTACCAATCAAACCTTTAAACAAGAATGCAGCCCGGATACAAGGGAAAGAAAGGTACCCACCAAACATAGTACATTCCTCACTCATGGATCGTCATATGAGAATTCAGGTCACAAAGANAACCAGAAGGTAAAACTAAATTAAACACTCCTATGGCTTCAACTACCGCTTGTGCTCTGTTGCCCACTTGTAGAAATTGTTCTCCATAAGATAGTCTCCTTTCCTCTCTAAATCCCTGTAGTGTATTACAAATGTTAATACCACATCCAGTATCATATACCCAAGAATTTATTTTGTGAGATAAAGTAAATAATTCAATAACAAATAAGTTACCTGAAGTGCTGGCACCAACGTGCCCAACCTTCTTGATCCTATTTGCTCGCAATTCATCAAGATAAAGAGGGCAGTTCCTCTTCCAGTGACCCACTACATTGCAGTAGTTGCACCCTTGATCCTTCTTCGGATTATCCTTCTTGACAGGAGGAGGGTTCTTCTTAGGTTTAGATTGAGGTTGATAAGCCATAATCTGTTTACCCTTATCAGCCTTTCCATTACCCTTACCCTTCTTCTTGTTCGCATTTGGTTTGTTAATTCTACCCCCTTGAATAGCAAGTACCTGGGGTGTAGGAGCCTTTGGTGGTGAACCTTTCTCATAATCAATGAGCAATGCGTGCAATTCACTCACTGTCTTCCCCACGCAATGCATATTGAAATGCCTAATAAAACCACTAAATTCCTTGGTAAGGGATCTATTGATTAGATTAACATTCATATCATTGTCATAGGGTTTACCGAGTGCTTGTAATCGATCCATGTAACTTTTCATTTTCAATACATGAGCACTCACAGGTTCACCATCTGCCTGTTTACAACCATGTAGAGATTCCATCAAATCGTAAAGTTCTACATTTGCTGGTTTCTCATATTGTGTCTTAAGCTCGTTTATCATGTCCATAGGGAAGTATTCTTCAAACTGCCTTTGGAGAGCAGGTATCATTCCTCCCAACATTAAACAGGCCACATAAGTATGCGTCTTATAATCTTCTTTCCAAGTGAGCTTTTGAGCAGGAGTTGCTTCTGGCCCAGTTGGTTCAACAGGACATAGCGTTTTCAGAATTTCAAGTTGGTCAGTCACTCGCAAGACGATCCTAAGTGAACGATACCATTCATTGAAATTATCCGTGCCAGTCAATTTTTCTCGTTCAAAGTGAGCTTTGTACGCAGAACTCAAAGTGGTGTTATTGGTTTGAGCCATTTCTACAGATAAGAAGTTCAAATCATTAGTATTTTTGATAATACAATTTTTCAAGAAAATAAAATACCCAAGGAAAATAAAATCCATAGAATTTTCTTGAAAACTAGGATCCACATAAACATAGATTCATCACACCAGTTGATCTGCTAGTAATGAACGTATAGAATGTAGTAACTTGTCGTACAATTATTGGCATAACATTTTTCCAATTCCTAGATTTTATGGATTATATTCACAATTTCCAATTCCTAGATTTTATGGGATTATATTCACAAAAACCTTTGTAATATAAGCATGTTTCGTCCCCATCTGAATGCCTTGAGTCCAAGCTCTCACTTTCTACTCAATTTAAGTCGTCTAATTTAAAAACTATGAACTTTCATAATTCCATTACATTCAGTTGATCTGCTAGTAATGAAATTACAAAGTTCACCTCTCCATTGAGATCTAGCCAAGTTCCCACATGACGTAAATCACAACTTCAAGTGTTCTTTAATCAGATGGCATTCGACTTAATTTTTAAGGGTAGTAATTTTGACGTGTGATCAAAATAATGTATGAAGAAGCATGCATACAACTTCATAACATTGGTTTTTACAAAACAATTTTATTACCAATTTGCTAAGATCAAATTAACAAAGTTTTAATTGAGGTATTGGGTTCACCAATTAAAGAATTACTAACAATTATCGTCCACTATACTGTACTTTTGCATAAGCCCTAAGCTTAGTGTTTCGGGTAATCATAGTGGAATTGTAGTCAATTCACCCTTAAGATGATATTGTATGTAAAATAGTGATATAGGTAAGTCAAGATCGGCGATCAAGCAGTTGTAGAGAACCGGTAGGTGCATGATCTTTAAAAACCCCTCTCTACAAGTACATATCACAGCGACTTTCGGTCCGCCTTTCACACACTATTGTACAAAAACATCAATCAACTAATCTTTGTAAATTTGACTCTTAAAACCAAAACAAATTTCGCCATTTATTTAGTCCATATTATTTTTTGTACAAAAATTACCTTTTTTTCGTTTATAAACATGTCTAACACAATTAAACAAAAAAAACAAGTAATGTAAACAAAAAAATAAGCAACTAAATTAAACATATATATCATAACCATTAAATATATATAAAAACATGTAGCCACATGCAAACTTAATTCGATAATCCTATTAAAAATCAATTCTAGGTTTTAATTAACACATAATTGATTCCTTAATATTGGAGTCTTCCCCAATTCAACATCTATTAATTAATTTACATGTAAAATCTTAACAATTAAAAATATATATCGAATCCATGCTAAACACGTATGTTTTCATGGATTCCACATAACAATTATTGCATATAGTCACAAGAACATATACTTAAACACATAAACATGTTTCTTATGGTTTCTAATCAAATTAAAGATCAAAACCGAAAAACCCTAAAATTTTTTAAAAAAAATCGATTTATATAAAAAATTAGGTTTTTGATTTTCTATAAACCCTAATTATAAAACATGCATAAAACCAAACAAGATTCGTTTTTTATGTGTTTTGGCAATTAATTACACATTATAACGGCTCATGATGCCACTGTTGGAATTTTATACTCATGTCATACGTATATAAATAAAAGCATCAAGTAAGCATAGCGGAAGCAATTAGGATCATATAATGCATAATTAATTAACCAATCATTAAAAGTAAACGTACCTTTTGATTCTAGCCCGAACAAGAATCAATAAGAGCAAATATTCAATTCAAGAACCCTAATTAGGGTTTATGTGGATTATAAGAATTACCCCTTACCTTTTTGTAATTCAATCCAAGAATCAAACAATAGTGTGTTTGATTCACGTTCTTGTACACACGTAATAAAACAAGTTAAAGTTATGCAAGTAATAATAAAACAAGAACACTTTATAGCTTCAAAGATTTTGAAACCCTAAGGGATTAGGGTGTTCGATTTTTGCAAGGAGAAGAGAAGGAAAAACACCAAGACCTATGTGTACAAGAGATCAAAAACAATGAGCCTTGGGTTTGTTTATATAGTGTAAATAACTTGGAGCTCAAGGCACAAAGGAGGTGGAGAACCTCCCTTGGCCGATCGGTTTAGGGTTCCCCAAGAGTTTCCGGAACTGTAACACCCCCAAAATTCGGGTCTAGCGGAAGCATACAAGCATTGGGGTGCTACTAAATTGGTATCACAACACAAGGCACAAAGAATGTTTTTATTTCATTAATATAAAATAAGAGTTGTCATGTAAGACATAAAGTTTACATGATATAAAAATAGTGCGGAAATAGGCCCATAAAATAAATGAAGTAGTCCCAAATGTTCATCAGAGTCGCCTATGACCATGCCCTTTGCCAAGCGCCTTCAAATAGTGAGCTAATGCCTTAAACCTGAGAATACACGCTAAAGGTCAGCTTACGCTGGTGAGTTCATAGAGTTTAAGTTACAAAAACAGTTTGGGACCTGAAAAGTTTTAGTGCTATGTGTGACCAGGGAGGCGTAGACATACATTCCGTACTTTCACAATTCCATATCAATTACTATCATACTCATACTAGTTTACCACCTTTCTCGAAGGCGGAGGGTCAGGTGCGAGCGGGCCACATCTCGACGGTACACTAGCCAGGAACACTAACAGTAAGGAACCACCCATTACTGCCCCGAACTAGGCCGTAAGTAGAGTTTATTCCAAGTAGGGTATCGCCCTAACTTCAGGTCAACATCTACTATTGTCTACCCTTAACTAGTCCACACATGTAACAAAACAATTTGTAGTAGCAGGTCCAAGTAAAACAGTTTGAGCTAGAAAGCTCTCATATAAACAGGCAAGCACATAATGCCTTCAAATACTTAATTCAAATACTTCGGTAAATCAATCAATCAATCATCAATCATTCAAACTTTAATCAAATCGTTCACATACTCAAGTAAGCCATCATTGCATTTAGTAAAAGAGCATGTATTCTCCCCCAAAGGTAGTTATGAAAACTTATTTAAAAGAAGGGGGNATGTTTTTACCCGTAATATAACCAATTCTCGCGTGTAATGATCTAGGCCACGACACTTGCTCCTGAGATATAGATAAAGATTATAAGAGGACAAATGTATAGGAATCCGAATTTTGCGGGTTGTCACAGGAACCTTCTTTGACTTCCAATTATTCACACATAAAAACTTTCCTTATCTTTATCTAACGGTCGTTAGCCTTTTCCGTTAAATGTCTAATGATCATTAAGTGTTTATGATTAATTAATAATTAATATAACATTTATAAATAATTATTAATCTTTAACTTTCATACGTAAAGTGTGCAATCCCGTGATCTCGAGTTCGATCCTAACACACATCTATTATTTTATCGTCTATAAAACTAAATCCATTAAGTCCTAGTTGTTGTTACGCCTGCCCAAAAATAGTTGGATTATTAAATGTGTGAATGTAATTTCAATTATCCAAGATGCTAATCAACTGAAAACCTTACCTCAACTTTGATTGTGAGCTGTGATGAAACCTGTATATACTGATGATCGACTATTTAGACCTATAAGGGTGGTGTCACCGTGGTGGCATTCATGATTCCATGTCTCACCCATGCCTCACCACCCACCAATAATATCATTCCACCTCATTCATGTCTCTCTCATGACTCACCATACTTTTTTAATTGCAACCATGATCCCATATGCCTCACCTAATATTTGATTAATAATTAAATGCCCAACGTCTATATTTCCTTCCATGCTTCAGCGGAAATCTTTGCCAAAAATCTCATGCCGATTTCATGCCTCTTGGGAGGCAATGGTGTTGCCGCTCGGCATCAACCCATGCCGAATGAAACCGAAGACCACTGCCACCACCCTAAGTTTATATTTATAAATGGTGTAAGAACCTCATAGCCAGCGATGGACCCACATGGGAGCCGGGTGTGGCACGGGCCACACCTAATTTTAGGTCATGAAGTGTATCTTTTTTTTATAATATACTTTTTCTGGGCTCGTACAACACCTAATCTTATCTAATAAATTCTTTATCGGGCAACTTTAGTACTCACGGTCATAAAGAAAAAATTTGTGCAACACCCTCTTAAACTCCTGGGTCCGTTATGAATGTTTTAAGCCAGATATGTTGGCATGTTTAAGATTTCTTGTTGTCTCAAGTTTCAGTTTGCAAAGTTTTGCAAGATTGCAATTTCTATGCGTCTTCACTTTACAGAACTGTGTGGTCAATACTTCAAATGGGAAATGTTCAATAGAAACTGAAAAACAAACAAATAAAAAGACACCGAAACCAAAAACAAATAAATAAATAAATAAATAATAACAGAAAATAAATAAATCAAAATAAAAAGAAAGAGAACCGAAACGGAAAAACAAATAAATAAAAGAGTAAAATACATCGTTAGTCCCTAAACTTTCCACAAAGCATCGCCATGCACCTTAACTTTTCAAAAACGTCTCCGTGCATCCCTCCCCTAGTTTTTTCAGGCCGATTGCGTCCTTTTACCCATTTTCCGTCGGTCTACGCCGTTTTCTGCCGTTACATTTTGTTTTTAGCACAAGGGTAATATCGTCATTATGTATTACCATGTATCTCGACTCCGTATTACTTACACATGTCATATCCCTCTTCCCGCCCCATAAACACATACACGACCTCTTTTATTCGTCACAAAACTTTTGTTACAATAATTATCAATTCACAAACCCTCATTGCATGTTATTGTGGAATTTTTGTTAATTCCAAAACATGGAATTTACTCTATGGAAAGTAAGAAGAGATCCAGGTTATCGAGTTGATGATACCGTTCTGTGCAACTCGGCTAAGAAAAAATATGGTACGTTTTGTTGCTATAATTGTTGGAATTTCTAATTGGGTATATTTCAATTTGTTATTAAGGTTTGATAATGAATGTCCTTTGGTCTGTTGATATGGTTTCAGGTGGTAGATCTAATATGTTTAGCATGAGGGTTCATCACAATGGTGTTTTTTAATACTGGCCTGGTAGAGTTTACGATGGAGGTATGGAAAGTTTAGTTGATTTGGTTGACGTTGATAGTGTGTCAGTTGAAGAGTTGGATGTTCTTATGTATGAATTGGGTTACGACCTAGGTCAAAAAAATTACTATTACTTTGTTAAGCCCGGTAGTAATTTAGATGATGGTTTGTATAGCTTAAGTGAGGCTGCCAATTTAGAAATATTGAAAGATGTTGTTCAAGAACCTAAGATGATAGAAGTTTATGTTGAAAACGGTAAGCCAAGTTTGGATGTTGATGAAATGTCACCAAAGTCAACTAGGACAGTTATTTCTAAAGTGGATGCATCAAAGAAGAATGCAGCCCTTGCTATTGTCCCATATTGCTCAAAAAATATGTTCTTAGAAAGCATAGTTAAAAAGCCTGTGGTAGAGGGTTTAAGTGAAGTCATACAACCACCTTTGGAAGTCAACACTTTGGTAGAATTTAGTGAGTGGCTAGAAATTGAACCCTTGATGACCATTGACCCACCTATTCAGCATATGCAAAAAAATAGCGCTGGTAGTGTTGAACATAGCCAAAAAGACAGTCCGGTTGGTCTTAACAATAGCCACATAGGTAGTCCTGTTTCTGTTGACCATACCAAAAAAGATAGTCCGGTTTGTGTAAACCATAGTGATGCGTGGTTTTGTGACCTTACAACAGGTTTTACCTCTCAAGGGATCTCAAGAGGCTTACAACCCCACCAGGCAGTGTACCTGACCGATGTAGTATAGTGAAGTGGTAAGTACGGTGGATTGATCGTTCAACTCAAAGAATAGTGTTCGTTAGGATTGAAATTTATCTACTAGGTCTAGAGATGAGGGACGATTCTTTTTGTATTTTTATGTTTTATGGAAAGCGAGTAAAAATTCGGGTATTGGAAGAATGGGCGGAATTAGTCGCTAGTCAACTAACCCAAGAGCTACTAATTAAACTACTGTGCAAGAAAAGTAAATTAAGGTTCTACAAGAAAAGTGAAGCATGTCTACCTATGATGTATTACTCCTTGCTAGCTATCCAATTCTACCTATTGACTGTAAACCTTGTTTTAATTGACGGGTGTATTCCTAATAACTCATGGAGTGGCATACATATCTCTCCAATTCTATGAGTTCTTATCTCCTCCTACGCCATGCACTACATAACCATAGGGATTGTAAACAGTGGCTCATGCGTTAAATACTACCTTAATAGCCTAGTATGCCTCGACTAATTGTTTCTTAAGACGTTCAAGCACGTTACCATAAAGGAGGTTGGCCAGTTTTCTTAAGCCTAATATCGATGGAACATTCAATCAAAACAAGAATCAATAGGAAACAAGAATTATAAACTAAACCAACTAGATCTATTGAAGTTGTCACGCCTTAATTGATGGAGTTAGACACACACATCAACAAGCCCTCATTGATGGAGATAGACACAAACATCAACAAGAAATCAATAAGATCTAATTAATTATATACAAGTTTCACACAATCATAAGTAGACACAAGGTGATTTAGCAAAGCATAATTAATGAAGAGCAATCAACAATAATGATAATTGAAGACATAACATGAGATTGAATCAATAAACAAACCATTAAAAGATGTTTATGGTGTGATTCGGAACCTCTAAGTTGCTAGAAAAACACCTACCCTAACCCTAGAATCAGACTTAGGGTTTGGGGCTTACAAATAATGAAGTTATAATGTTTTATTTATAGGCAACTTTACAGTCGGCAAAGGGTGACGGCGTCAGCCCTAACAAATGATGGCGTCAGCTCGTCGTTTTCACCAAATCGAAGATTTTTTCGTCCTCTTCGCGTGGGCTTTTGAATCACCCAAATCCGAGTTCGTATGAAGATTTTATGGCCAAAACAGTAACAGCTACTCCACGCGCAAGTTGTGATTGTCTTGTTTAACTTGTGATGGTTCCACTTTGGTTTCTTCTCGTGCAAGCCTTCTTTCTGACATCGTCACTCTATATCATCTGACGCCGTCAGGTTGAATCCTGACGCCGTCACCTTCAAAAGTCTTCTGGGACGTCTCTTGTTAACTTAAAGCCAGACGGCCTACTTCCAAATACACCTGACGCCGTCAGGTGTAACTTCCTCAAAAGTTCTC
>LBNU01032470.1:20992-54462 GCA_014162995.1 Artemisia annua
ATTGCATAAGTAGTAAACTTGGGTTAGTTGATTAACAACTAATTCCGCCCTTCTTCCAAAACCGAGATTTTAATTGCTTTCACAAAAATATAAAAATACAAAAAGAATCTTCCTTCCACCTTTATACCTATTAGAGTAGCTTTTTTATCCTAACGAACACTATTCCCTGTGAGAGAACGATCAATCCCCCGTACTTACCACTATCCTATACTACATCGGTCAGGTACACTGCCTGGTGGGGTTGTAAGCCTCTTGAGATCCCTCGAGAGGTAAAACCTGTTGTAAGGTTGCAAAACCACGCATCAATTTAGTTCCCATAGGATCTCTGGTATGAGTTAACTGACTCGCTTTCAGGCGTAGCATTGTCGTATTATGAACTACCTGTATAGACTATAGAGTAAAGTTAGGTTCGATTTAAACAGACACGATAGCTATCAAAAACAAACCGGCACGTTAAATAAGATGACCATGATGTAACATCATTGTTACCCAACATTTTTGCAGATTTATAAAACTAATAATATAAGTCCTCGCTATGTCAACATTTACACAATTCTATTAACCATAAGGAAACATTATAGTATTTCATGCTATCCAAAGTGCGGAATTGACATAATGTTAAATTTATTATACCCATTATCTTCCGAGATATGATGAAGTAGGCAGTAGCAAAAATAATAATAATAAATAAAAATAAAATAAAATTATGTGCCAACTGAACACATCATTCCCAATAATGTGATTTAAACTAACTTCCTCACAAGAACACATCAGCGTTTAGTAAAAAAAATTAGTGAAGTTGATATATTGATTACCATATTGATTTAAACTATATTGAAACTAACTTCCTCTCCTATTACTATATTGAAATATCTAATACACAAAACGTTATACAATTCTTACCTCTAAATCTATCAAAATATGCCTAAGTATAAGACAACATAATACCAAATATATGGTAATCTAGGATCTTATTTCTGGTGCATTTGTTTGATATATTGATTACCAGATTGTACACATGTTATAGTATGGAGAGTTCAGATCAAACATAGGATTATACAGCAATTTATAAATCAAGATAATGTAGACGTGCTTGTTGTGGTTGGGGCTGCTTTTGGACCTGTGGGTACACACCATATCCTGCTGCATAGCCTCCATAGTACACAGCCTGAGCATATCCGTAAGTTTCAAACAAATCCTTGTCCATACCCATAGCATCCACCATAATACTGGCTTTGCTCTACCTGAGGCGAAAAGATTAAAAACGCGAATCAAGTTATATGGCTACTTTATAACTATATAGAATATTAATTAGCACAAAGTAATATACTCTGCCAGCTTCTCAAGTCAAGTTTCAACTCGAATAAAACGACCCATCTTAACCTGATCATGTTTAAACCTATTACTCATCTCTCCCAACATGCGCATCTTACCAAGTTTGATCAATCGCAATGATATGTGTTTTGTACCTTTAGATATGATTTGAATTCATAAATTGTTTACTCGAATTTAGGAACGTACCAGATTTATATGTAGATGAAGACATAGCAGGCTGAGTCATAAACGAATTCACTAAACCTGATGCAAGCTTCTCTGTGCTCCCATTCCGTCTGGATAGCATTGCAAAGGCTGAAGCAACGCACGACTTCCCCTTCTACCCAAGTTTAAACTGCCCAATATTTTGATAAAAATCGTCAATAATACGAATTCAAATCATCTATAGAACATTAAAAAAGTATACATAAAAACCCTTGATATATATGTCTATGGCCTTATTTCTTGGTTCAAAAATTCAAACTTTCCAACCATATCTATATCAAATACATCTTCTAATACACTACACAAATGCAATACACTTCACAAATGCAACAACAGAGATATTTCTTAGAACTTGGAATAAAAAAATTCCCATGAAAAATAACAAAAAACAAATAAAACATGAGTATGTGATAACATAAACACTACAATAATCTCAAAAATCTCCCAGATACACTACATATATATTTCTTAGAAATTGGACTAAAAATATTTTTAATGCAAAAAAATAAAAAACAAATAAAACATGACTAAATCGATAATCGACAACAATTATTTATCGTCTAACATAAACACTACAACAATAGTAATATAAATCTATAATGGACAACAATAATTTATAGTCAAGCATAAACAATAAACAATATAAGAATATTTATACAATGAAATTAAAAAACTAACCGGGATAAATGATAAAGAACAAATCCTTATCCCCATTTTTTCAATGCCAAAATAATGGTAATCGAAACTTGAAACATTGTTTTCCCATGATTAAATCGAATCTCAAAAAGAACAAATACTTATTCATTTATCTGTCGATTTTAGGGTTAGTATGCTATGATGATTGATTGATTTTTATGATTTCAATTTGAGGTTAATAGAAGGGTAAGGATTTTTGGGGATTTTGAGTAAACAATTTAGGGTTAATGCTTGATTAATTGTATTCATTTTAATTTGGGTATCAAATTGGGCGAAGGAATAAACTGAGATTTCAATTTTGGGAGGATGTTAATGTATGAAAAATGAATTGGAGATCCGGTTTGTTAGGTGGTTTGACCAAAGGAGAAAGTTGAGAATAATAAAAAGTGATCGTACGGTGGAGGGAATTTTGGTAGAATAACGGGACACGTGTTTTTCTCCTATTTAATTGAGGGAGATAATGTTTGAAAAAACCCTCCTTTATATGGAGTGGTGATTAATGAAATAAATTGGTGTATTTTAATGAAATGAATAAAAAAATAAAGGTGTAAGTTGTGGGTTCCAAATGAGTAAGTTAGGTTTGTTTTGAGTGAGGAGGTGTTAGTTGTGAAGGGGGGTGATGCCGAGTATGTGTGCCCCAAATGAGCACTTCAAGTGCTTCACCATACGTTCCACTCTTCACATAAAGCCTTCAAAACACATACAATCCTTCAGTAGCTTCTTCTTCATCATCTTCATTAGTTTCTCGATCACTAAATACAACCCTTTCTTTCTTTATCCATTTTGAGTGTTTCTCGGCCAACACGAGTTGACTAAAAAGAAGGTTAGTGTATTTTGTATATTCACACGTACGTGCCTTGAGAAATTGACAATTTTGTTTGTTACTGTTAGTTATGAATAACTTGATGCACTGCTAGTGTTTAGGATTTCCTATTCCCCTTTGTTAAATGATATCAAATGGAACAGTCCAACGTTTTACGTCGTCAATAATGATATGAATATCTCTTGTATAAAAGTTGTGTTAGCCTAGTATGAGCCAAGTAAAGTATCTCTTGTATGTCGCGCCGCTGGAGTTAATAGAAACTCAGAGGAGGTATGGCCCCTAAGTATAACAAAGCTTCTATATGCTCGGTTTCTACTTTGTTTATGTCAATTTCACTCGTCTTTACCCTTTTACTCGCCCTCTTCCTTTTATCATCTAAGTCCGGTACACCTTTATCATGTCACAAGTCTACCACTTCCATCAACGCCATAAGCGATTCAATCAATGTTTACGTTGTAGATCTACCAAGATCACTCAACTATGGACTATTAGATAAATACTGGTCTTTATCCCATGATTCAAGATTGGGTAGTGAAGTAGACAATGAAATCAGATCAACCCATTCGTGGAATAAGGGGAAACTCCCGCGTTATCCCGAGAGCCCGTTGATCAAACAGTACAGTGCCGAGTATTGGATCATGGGTGATTCGATGACTGCACAAGAATTAAGAAGTCGGTCTTTTGCGAAAAGGGTATTTGCTCCTGAAGAGGCTGATGTCATATTTGTGCCGTTCTTTGGGACAATAAGTGCTGAACTGCAGCTAGGTGTTGCCAAAGGGGTTTTTAGAAAGAAGGTTGGAAACGAGGATTATGCAAGACAGAGGGAGGTTTTGGACTTTGTCAAAGGGACTGATGCGTGGAAACGTTCTGGTGGCAGAGATCACGTCTTTGTTCTCACAGGTAACTTGCTTCGTGTTTCTTGTTTCTTAAGTCATCGTATCGTGAATTGTATATTATGGCGTTTTAATATGTATGATGCATTCGAATATTGGTTCTATGATCCATGTTACGACTTATATACGTTTGTCAAACTAGAACAATATAAACTGTTATGATTAGTACGGTCAACATTTAAAGTTTACATGATCGTATTCGTATAAATAACCAATTTTAAAAACATACTTCACAAATACCCAGTTTTTATCAAAAAAGCCGTTACACCCACAAAACCAACAAGATTTGCTTGCGGATTTTTAGAAAACTCGCAAGATTTGACCTTGCAAAGTCAAACCTTGCTAGTTTTCTGAAAACTAGCAAAGTTGACTTAGCAAGGTCAACCTTGCAATTTTTTTTAAAAATCGCAAGCAATTTAAAAGTTAGGTGAGGTGTTGACTGTGGATACTTTTAGGTGGTCAAACAGTCGTAACTGATGACATAATGACTATTGATATCTTTTTGTAGTTATGCAGTAGTGAAATGAAGCTCTTTACTAGCTTTCTTTTTTCTTCTTTAAAATCGTGCCTTTTGAGATCAGTCAGTCTGTTATTTCACAAATTTGTTTTGGTACCTTCTATGGATGCTGTATTCATAAAAGGTATATTGGTGGACCAGGAACTGATCTTTTAGCCATTGAAAATTTTCCGATGTTGAACGAACCAGGCTATATGTGTTTTCAACTCATACTAATCTTGAAGGGAAATGTGCAAATGAGGGGATTAACATGTTTATCTGAAATTAAACTGGATTTGTAATTTGTCGTTGCTTCTAATTTCAGTAACATCATCTGACATAGGTGATCTCAACAATGCATTATTCCTATAATGAATTAGAATAGTCATTTCATCATTTACTGATTACAGGATACATTAAGCTGTTAAATACCAACAACATNGGGGAAACTCCCGCGTTATCCCGAGAGCCCGTTGATCAAACAGTACAGTGCCGAGTATTGGATCATGGGTGATTCGATGACTGCACAAGAATTAAGAAGTCGGTCTTTTGCGAAAAGGGTATTTGCTCCTGAAGAGGCTGATGTCATATTTGTGCCGTTCTTTGGGACAATAAGTGCTGAACTGCAGCTAGGTGTTGCCAAAGGGGTTTTTAGAAAGAAGGTTGGAAACGAGGATTATGCAAGACAGAGGGAGGTTTTGGACTTTGTCAAAGGGACTGATGCGTGGAAACGTTCTGGTGGCAGAGATCACGTCTTTGTTCTCACAGGTAACTTGCTTCGTGTTTCTTGTTTCTTAAGTCATCGTATCGTGAATTGTATATTATGGCGTTTTAATATGTATGATGCATTCGAAAAATTGGTTCTATGATCCATGTTACGACTTATATACGTTTGTCAAACTAGAACAATATAAACTGTTATGATTAGTACGGTCAACATTTAAAGTTTACATGATCGTATTCGTATAAATAACCAATTTTAAAAACATACTTCACAAATACCCAGTTTTTATCAAAAAAGCCGTTACACCCACAAAACCAGCAAGATTTGCTTGCGGATTTTTAGAAAACTCGCAAGATTTGACCTTGCAAAGTCAAACCTTGCTAGTTTTCTGAAAACTAGCAAAGTTGACTTAGCAAGGTCAACCTTGCAATTTTTTTTAAAAATCGCAAGCAATTTAAAAGTTAGGTGAGGTGTTGACTGTGGATACTTTTAGGTGGTCAAACAGTCGTAACTGATGACATAATGACTATTGATATCTTTTTGTAGTTATGCAGTAGTGAAATGAAGCTCTTTACTAGCTTTCTTTTTTCTTCTTTAAAATCGTGCCTTTTGAGATCAGTCAGTCTGTTATTTCACAAATTTGTTTTGGTACCTTCTATGGATGCTGTATTCATAAAAGGTATATTGGTGGACCAGGAACTGATCTTTTAGCCATTGAAAATTTTCCGATGTTGAACGAACCAGGCTATATGTGTTTTCAACTCATACTAATCTTGAAGGGAAATGTGCAAATGAGGGGATTAACATGTTTATCTGAAATTAAACTGGATTTGTAATTTGTCGTTGCTTCTAATTTCAGTAACATCATCTGACATAGGTGATCTCAACAATGCATTATTCCTATAATGAATTAGAATAGTCATTTCATCATTTACTGATTACAGGATACATTAAGCTGTTAAATACCAACAACATATACTCCAAAATTCCCGGGTGATTTAGAGAACATTGTCGATGAAACAGTATGCCTAGTGAGAAAGTTTGAGGGCATTTGGAATCGACTATTTAAGTACTTATCTGCTTAACAGTTCTGAGTGTTTGGATAAAAATTTCTCCCTTCATATTTTGCTGCAATTTGAAATAACCAATTCTGGACACCCTCCGAGTCACTAATCACTATTATATGATTGCCCTGCATCACGTTTATAATTAATACACGTGTAAAGTTCTTAAAATAAGATATTATATTTAATAATTGTTTTGTCCATGTTAAGAAAACGTAGAAAACAATGCAGAAAACACCAGAACTGCTTCATTAAAATAAGACTTTGATTTATAATTTATGAAGACTTCATTAGCATTTATCAAACTTCTGATTTTAGCACCAAACTCTAATCATCTATTCATCTGCCACTAAAAATTGTTTACAATATGATTAAATTTTTTATCTGCAGTACCATGGTGCTACTGTTATGGATTTCAATCCCTTGTCAATTCAAATAAATAAGGATGTTGAATACGGGTCAGTGCTTTTAAGTGCGACAAAGCAAAATAAAGATTGGTTGATATCAATATGAAGGAATATACATGAGTACCCTGAACTTGGTTTTGAAAAATATAAAGCCAGTGATTTTATTCGAAACGAGCTAAATGAACTTAACACTTCTTATATATATCCACTTAGTCATACTGGTTTTGTTGCTCAAAGTGGTACTGGTTTGCCGTCAGGTGTTGCTATAAGAGCTGATATGGATGCACTCCCTTTGCAGGCATTGGTTGCGAGTTTTTTCGCGCTAGTTTTATTTAGTCTTGAACTTTGATATAATCTTTATGGAAAATCTAAAGTGTTAATGGGCGTTTTGACTTTGCGTTTCGAAAGTGATTATGTGATATGGCATAGTAGGAATGAGATAATTAAATTATGTTGTGTTTGGGTACGAATTAGCTATTCGAATCTTAGGTTTGCCGTTTTTTTTGGGATAATTCCAAAAATACCCCAGTTGCCCTTTGCTTTTGCTTTTCTAGACGGAATCTTTCTCCTTCCGAAAATACCCCGGGCAACTGGGCAACTTTGAACTACCCAACCATGTGTAGCCACTTGTCCGACATGAAGTACAACAGTTGCCCAAAAAGTACACCAGTTGCCCAAAAAGTACACAAGTTGCCCTACCTTGTAATCCGTAAAGTCACACTTGTCACTTGCTGGTTGTAGTTGCCCAATTTTATAGGTTGCCCTGGTCTAGTTTCGGAAGGAGAAAAGATTCCGTCTAGNATACCCCGGGCAACTGGGCAACTTTGAACTACCCAACCATGTGTAGCCACTTGTCCGACATGAAGTACAACAGTTGCCCAAAAAGTACACCAGTTGCCCAAAAAGTACACAAGTTGCCCTACCTTGTAATCCGTAAAGTCACACTTGTCACTTGCTGGTTGTAGTTGCCCAATTTTATAGGTTGCCCTGGTCTAGTTTCGGAAGGAGAAAAGATTCCGTCTAGAAAAGCAAAAGCAAAGGGCAACTGGGGTATTTTTGGAATTATCTGTTTTTTTTAAAAAAAATCACAAGGTTGACCTTGGTAGTTTTTAGAAACCTAGCAAGGTGACTTCGCAAGGTCAAACCTTGTGAGTTTTTTAAATTTTTTTGCAAGGTTTGACTTCACAAGGTCACATCTTGAGAGTTTTTTAAAAATCCGCAAATTCTCGCAAATCTTGCTAGTTTTGCGGATATGATGGCTTGTTTGATAAAAATTGGGTATTTGGTGATGTATGCTTGTAAAATCGGTTATTTTTTTCATTTTCCCTTTAAACTTTCGAGTATTTAAACTTAATCTTCATTATGGAATTTTTCGAAAATCCATAATTTTATCAAATGTGAGACTAATTGAAGTTGTGGGGTTAAGAGAAATGTGAAGAGAATCCTGGTATGTTCTTATTCAAAGTAGCCGCGCTTCAGTGACAAAAGTATTGTCATAAAGTTTTGCCACTGATAATCATGGAATTTAAACAAGTAAAATCTGGAATCATTCTTGCAGTTACTATGTTTCTGCCATGCTTTGAAATATAACAAGCAGCAGCTCCTCCCCCCTTTATATGCCGACTATGTTTGTGTAATCGATTGTGGTATGCTGTAAGTATTAGTGACGACTATGGTGGTTGATGGTCTGATTGGGAGTTATTTGTTGTGTCCTGTCATGGTGGAGGTGGGCTGAAAGAAGTGGAAATGTATGCTGTAAGTATTAGGTTTTCTGTAGCATCTTAACAAAATAACAGATTTACACAGAATATGACATGGGGGAATGAATGGATGGAGAAGTAACCAATCTATCAACTGCAGGAATTATGAGAACTTGCCTGCTTTTATATTTGATACTATCTATAGTTGAGCTCGGGTATCAGTGATGTTAGAATTTTGCACTGCGGGCATGTTACATGTAAAGTTTTGACATGAAAGCCATAGCAACGTGTTTTATGTTCATCTTCTGTTTACGTTTATGAACCATAGATATGTTTGGATTCTCAGGTTATGTTACACCTTAAAGCTTTCTTTGGCAGACCCTGTTGCGATGTCGCATGTTAGAGATGAGATAGCTCCCTCTATTCTGCTCGTTGTTGACTTCGGTGGGTGGTACAGGGTTGACTTGAAAGCTTCCAATGGAAGTTCATCTGATATGATACAACATACGCAGGTCTCGGTGCTGAAAGATGTTATAGTGCCCTACACTCACATGCTACCGAGATTGGACCTGTTGGAGAATCAGAAACGCCAAACTCTTCTCTATTTCAAAGGAGCCAAGCATCGGCATCGAGTAAGAATTTAAATCGCACATCAGTGAAAGATAATTATTTTGCCTGCTTTTATTCCATTTTCAACAGTCTTTTGTCCATTCACATTAACGTAAAGATTAGCACACATTAATAGCAGATATGTTGAGAATATTTAAGTTTTCACTAGATTGTAGGCGTGGTTTGCAGAAGTTAATCGAAACATGTGGTATGATGAGCAAATATGTTTGGCAGAGATCAGAAAAGAACAAATATCTTATTAAATGTTCACACAAAGTAAAAGTACTCCTTGTATAGTAGTAGCTGTAAATATTTAAGAGAGAGACTGTTGTAGTCATTTTTGTATATTCAGTTACTCTTTGGATAGATGAATGAATAGAATCGAACGTCGTAAACTTAGAAACTGAAGACCCATGAAAATATTTGTTCGTAAATTTTATGAAAAGTTGATCATAGGTTCATCTCTCCATCTGAAGATTAGGCTGGTTGCTCTCATGAGAAAACTTGTTGAAGAGAAGAGTTCCATTATAGACCAGAATATTTATACAAAAATATTGATCTTGCATGTCTTGATGATAGATCAATGTTAGTATGTGCAAAATAATTACATATTTACAAAGAAACATCTCGTTCATCAGATTCTAGATTTGATATGCTTCTTATTCATGTTAGCATGCATTCTGATGCAAATAGGTTTGAAAGTTTCAGTTAAATAAACGCCAATCAACAAAATGTTGCTGGAACATTAGCATCAATTACTAGGGGTGTGCAAAACTTGATGTGAACCAATAAATATGAAGAAGTGAACCGGGACTGGACCAGTATTGACTATGCTGGGTTAGGTTGGTTGTATATTTTTTATAAACCAGTTTTTGGTTCTGGATTTTCTAAAAAAAAAATTGGTTCTCAGTTCTCGGTTCTGTGCGGTCCGGTTCACAGCCAAAACATGATCGGGCTTGTAATAGACTTTAAGTTTTCAAGTTAAGATAAACACATGTATATTTACGCGGTTCCGTGTCCTGCTTTGGACTCCTTGGGCTGAGTGCCATCATTTTTAAGTTTTTGGTTAAGTTGCAGTACAGTGTCCCTGGCAAGTGTCCCTATCAGTTACCAACAATCATTAAATTTGAAATTCCATTTTATCTGCATTCCTCTAATTTCAGTATAATCTTCTTATTCATGACTGATTATTTGTAGGGTGGTTTGGTACGAGAAAAGTTATGGGACTTGTTGATCAATGAACCTGGAGTGATAATGGAAGAAGGCTTCCCTAATGCAACTGGAAAAGAACAGTCAATAAAAGGAATGAGAACTTCTGAATTTTGTTTGCATCCAGCAGGCGACACTCCAACTTCATGCCGTCTATTTGACGCCATTCAAAGTCTGTGTATACCCGTCATTGTCAGTGACAACATTGAACTTCCTTTTGAAGGAATCATTGACTACACAGAATTCTCTGTTTTCATAGCTGCCAGTGAAGCACTACAGCCAAACTGGCTCGTGAATCATCTAAAAAGCTACACCGATCTGCAGAAAAGTAAATTCAGGCAAAACATGGCTCGGGTTCAGTCGGCGTTTGAATATGATAACGGGTACCCAAGTGGTGTTGGCCCCATACCACTTGATGGTGCGGTGAACCATATTTGGCGGAAGGTTCATCAGAAGTTGCCGATGATTAAAGAGGCTATAGTTAGAGAGAAGAGAAAACCACTTGATGTATCTGTCCCACGCCGTTGTCAATGTACTTGAATAATAGAATATGAAACAAGTATAATGTTTGACTAGTGTGCTAATGCTATTAATATTGATTCGTTCGAAGATTCAAATGGCATAACAGGTAATTCTTAAAACTGCTAAAAAAAGGATGCAAATAGATGGAGATTAAAGTTTATTCACTAATTAAAAAATTGCTGTAATAGTCTTGAGAACTTTAGTAATACATATTTTCACCATCAATCATATACTATCCATAACTGTTAACACTAAACTACATATATTTCACCATGATGAAAAATACAGTGGAACAAATGGTTTGTTGACAAACCGAAACCTGATGCTTCACAATTACGAATTTTGGTTTGATGACAAACCGAAACCTGATGCTTCACAATTACGAAATTTTACTGATAAGTGAAGTTTGAGGAGCTTCTAANCAAGTGAAGTTCGAGGAGCTTCTAAACGGATGTAGTCATACATTACCCCTTGAAAACGACTCTGATTGTTTGCTTGTGTTAAGTAAATTGAATTTACGCTTAGAGAGTATAAACAACTTCCAGGTATTTCAATATTGAATAACCAATACACACCGTGTATTCCATGCCTTGCGATCGCGTTGTCACCCCCAATTATTCCAGTTGAAAATAAAGGACTCCCATATAAATCATTTATACGCACCTGGAAAATTAACATCGTACTAAGCATTATGTTTCACGATTTGATGTATGTATGGATATTTATGATTATGTACCTGCAAATCAGACTGATGCGCCGAAGCAAGTGCTAATCTAAGTATATACGTTTCATTTTCATTAACATTGTTAAGGTTAAAGTTTATTGTCCATGTTGCCGTCTCGTAAGTGTCATTACCCATTTTCCTACCAAAATGCAAACAACGATGATTATAATAAAATTAGAATTGGAAAGGAAATAGCAGAAACACCAAATGAGGAACTTGTACAAGAATAACATACCGAAGAACATGGGCAAAGAAGAAATCACTCGAATAATCACACTCTCCAACTGTGTATACTAAATCATTGTCGGGATACAGCTCTGCATATCTGTCCCATAATCCATATTGTCTAAACCTGTAGTCATTATATAATCTTAGTGTCAAATAATTGCTAATTGTTTTACACTAAGAAATAACAACTGTTTATGATGTATTGATGTGCATACCCATTGAACCAGGTTAGGTCTCTAATAAGTGCTAGTATGAGTACCAACCTATTAGGATTGTCGAGAAGAAAACCGTTGGCATATTTGGGGTCAGGATCGGGGATGTAAAATTCGGCCGCCGTGCGATCGGGAAAGCCAATCTCCCATAAAGTTGGACCATCTCTCGGGGGCTCGTACACAAGATCACCCATGTCAATATTAACACCTGTTACTTGTTTACTCTTTCGTTAGATATAAGCTTTCTAAAAAATAAAGAATTTCTTAGATAATCGTAGAATTTTTATAATCTCCAATAAATCCCGGGACCCAAGCATATAGATTGTATTCTCCGGTTATTATGTTTGGTATGTAAAAGTATCCTTCCTCATTTGCTTCGGTCCAAAATTGGTATTTCTAGTGAATGAAGCAAGCAATTAGTACAACACATTTGAAAAGAGGGAAAAAAATGGTTCACTGAATCTAAGAAAAGGTCCGAGAGATAACCAAGACTAATTTGAGTATTCGAAATTTACCTTGCATTCTCTTTGCCATGAGCCAGTGTCGCCTGGTGGTGCTAATCCTACATAAGCGCCACTTGCTGATATGCAGTCATCAGTAGAAATGAACCTGTAAGCAAACAAATTACAAAAGAGTTTTTGTAGATCTAAAATCCCATAATCAAGCTAATGAAACTATAATCGTACCTATCTTGGACAAGTAATCTACCACTAATGGCACCTCGTTGATGGCTAGATTGGAAGTCATCTGAAGCGGGAAAGTCATATGGCCAACTCTCAACTTCCATGGACATCTAAGCACAAGTTAAATGGATGAAAGTTTAAGCAACATTATACCTTTATTCTAATATTTTTCTGAATGTAGAACATTATACCTGATTTTTAGCATCGGTCCAAAGCGTACAAGGGTCTTCCCCATCTGGCAGAGTATTGAGATATATAGAAATTGGACCAAATACTTTCTTCCATGACTCCCTTTCGCCAAGTTTGATGATCAAATCGCTTCCACCATAATGAGTACTTGCAAATACCTAGAGTGTATGAATATGTTGCATATAAGGATACACCAAATACAATTGAGTAAATGGTTACATGTTAATTAGGAAAACTTACAGCAAGAGTTGTAGGTCCAACATGAGAATTCAGCTCTGGTTTTATAGGACCACCTACTCTAAACTCGTTACTTGGCGTAATTTGCCAAAATCCCACAGCAGGATCCATACATATCCATCCATGTACACGGAGATCTTTTAGTTCACAAGCGTATTGATATTTATCGTCGACCTACAAGTACATATAAGTATATCTTAGCTTCTGCCACCTATCCTTAAGCTTCAATTAGGTCAACCTCATTACATTTATATACCAAAACACAAGGCTTGTGAAGCCTAAAATAGCATACTAATTGACCTTAAAATTGAAGACCAAATAATCTTTATCTTATGCTTCACATGTAAACGTTAGAACATGAAGGACTAAATATGTTAGATAGAAACTTCATAACCGAATAGCAGTTATGAAAAGTTAGTTAAATTCGGTTAGGGCATGAAAGGTTGTGTCGGTTCATACACACCGATCCAAAACCTATATATACANCATACCCAGTGAACCAGATTAGGTCTCTAATAAGTGCTAGTATGAGTACCAACCTATTAGGATTGTCGAGAAGAAAACCGTTGGCATATTTGGGGTCAGGATCGGGGATGTAAAATTCGGCCGCCGTGCGATCGGGAAAGCCAATCTCCCATAAAGTTGGACCATCTCTCGGGGGCTCGTACACAAGATCACCCATGTCGATATTAACACCTGTTACTTGTTTACTCTTTCGTTAGATATAAGCTTTCTAAAAAATAAAGAATTTCTTATCTTTTAATTACCAGGACCTGAAGTTATACTGATAATCGTAGAATTTTTATAATCTCCAATAAATCCTGGGACCCAAGCATATAGATTGTATTCTCCGGTTATTATGTTTGGTATGTAAAAGTATCCTTCCTCATTTGCTTCGGTCCAAAATTGGTATTTCTAGTGAATGAAGCAAGGGATTAGTACAACACATTTGAAAAAAAAAAAAAAAAAAAAATCGTTCACTGAATCTAAGAAAAGGTCCAAGAGATAACCAAGACTAATTTGAGTGTTCGAAATTTACCTTGCATTCTCTTTGCCATGAGCCAGTGTCGCCTGGTGGTGCTAATCCTACATAAGCGCCACTTGCTGATATGCAGTCATCGGTAGCAATGAACCTGTAAGCAAACTAATTACAAAAGAATTTTTGTAGATCTAGAATCGCATAATCAAGCTAATGCACCTATAATCTTACCTATCTTGGACAAGTAATCTACCACTAATGGCACCTCGTTGATGGCTAGATTGGAAGTCATCTGAAGCGGGAAAGTCATATGGCCAACTCTCGACTTCCATTGACATCTAAGCACAAGTTAAATGGATAAAAGTTTAAACAACATTATACCTTTATTCTAATATTTTTCTGAATGTAGAACATTATACCTGATTTTTAGCATCGTTCCAAAGCGTACGAGGGTCTTCCCCATCTGGCAGAGTATTGAGATATATAGAAATTGGACCAAATACTTTCTTCCATGACTCTCCTTCGCCAAGTTTGATTATCAAATCGCTTCCACCATAATGAGTACTTGCAAACACCTAGAGTGTATGAATATGTTGCATATAACTGATATAAGGTACACCAAATACAATTGAGTAAATGGTTACATGTTAATTAGGAAAACTTACAGCAAGAGTTGTAGGTCCAACATGAGAATTCAACTCTGGTTTTATAGGACCACCTACTCTAAACTCGTTACTCGGCGTAATTTGCCAAAATCCCACAGCAGGATCCATACAAATCCATCCATGTACTTGGAGATCTTTTAGTTCACAAGCATATTGATATTTATCGTCGACCTACGAGTACATATATAAGTATATCTTAGCTTCACATGCCACCTATCCTTAAGCCTCAATTCAGTCAACCTCATTACATTTTTATACCAAAACACAAGGCTTGTGAAGCGTAAAATAGCATACTATTTGACCTTAAAATTTGTCTTTTCCAACAGTCTCTACTAAATATAGGAGAATTTGTTACCTCTCCCTTAAACTCGGGCTCCACGGGATCAACAAGGAGGACTGCCTCTTTGTATGCTAATACTTCACCTCTTCCTGGTAAACGATCATCTGGCAAAGGCATATACCTTTGCCGGTCATCAGAATTGGCCATATAGTGAAACCTAAGGAAACACAGGCAATCTTTTGTAAATTAAACTAAACCACTGTACTATTTTAATCAAATGAAAATGTTGAGTGGTGTATTTACTTGTCTTTCCTAAGCTTGAAAGCAACTCTGGTATTATCAAGATTAAAACTTGGCCATTCTTCTAAATGCTCGTAGATCGCATATGTATAGAATCCTGAATAGCCGCGAAGCAATATATACCTATGAGATTACTTTGGCAGATCATCTTCCTGAATGTTACTTACACGCATTAAACTTATGTATATGAAGTTATTATAGCATTGCAAGAAAAACCTTTTGTCGAATTTGAGAGGGACTAACTTTCCCTCGAGGGAAGAATTCCATGTTCTCGAAAATGAGAGTTCCACTTGATCTTCAGTTTCTACTATAACTTCAAAAGTTGTTCCTGCAAGCCTTTTCATCACATGATGATCGATCAGTATTTAGTATCCGCTTTTAATCAAGCAAAGCTAGAATTTCTTGGAAGATAATATATAGATATGTACCTTTCCAAGGTACCTTTAGTCTTAGTAGTATTTACTGGAGGACTCCATGCAACATCCCAATATCTGGAATCATGCAGTAGCAAGTAAAAACTTCATGAACGTACTAAACGTGTGTTTAAATTTTGACGGTTATATCGGTTTTGATATGCATTTTTTGTCGTATCACTACCAAATATGCAGTTTTTGTCGTATCTTGATCTTTAAGAGGTATGCAATCGTAGTCGCTATTTGACGGTTTATCGGTTTGATAGTTCTAAAAGAGTAAACCTGTAAATATGTGTTTAAATTTTCATAAAATATATTAACACAAATATAGATATTCATGATTATATTCATTTGAAATTAGTAAAAACTGAATGTTTATGATAAAAATTACAACTATAATAAACTTGTATTATTGTACGTTTATAACATTTATTTTAATACTTATATTTAATGTGTCATTAGTGTACATTATAATGCAATTAGTGTAGTATAAAATTTAATTATATGAATTACTAAATATAGTAATATGTGTAGCCTTTTTTTGACTTACGTCTAGCACAAAAAGTTACTTGAGGCACCTATCCGGCCCCGTTCTAACCCATAGAGAAATGAGTGCATTTTAATTGTTTCTATATACAGAATTTATGGCTGTACATGGCCAATAAACTAAACAAGTGAATGATAGAAATGGCAATTTACCCTCGATTAGTTTCATCGTTCATTACTTCTAATAAGTTGTCGATTCCGTTGTATTGTATGCCTGTTATGTGTCCTTCCGGATTCGATAGAGTGATTTGAGCTATGCCATTATCAATTACCACCTACAATATAAACATATTGTTTTAACATAATTATAATGTTTTCTATAAAAAAAATGAGAATTGCAACTCGATCAAAAGATGAGGCTTTTTATTTACAGAATGTACGTGTAAAGATACTATGTAACATTAATATAAATTATCATTTTCTGTATTAATATCTACAGAAAAATTTATTCTGTTATCAGTGAATTAAAACAGCGGTGAATATAAATATCTGAATTTCTATTCATGTGACTTTCGTATGCAATTGTATTTATATAATTTTAACACTATTAAACACACAAATGCAGTCTCGTGAGCCTTTGAACATTTGGCATATATAGGACAGAAAGCGACCTGAATGATTGCAACCCATAGAAATTTTTTTATATTGTGAACAAATTCATCTAACTTTTTATGGATTTAACAATTCTTCATGTAAGATGGTAAATACGCCTTAATTAAAAGTATATAACTACGAAGAAAATCATTTGAGGACAAAACTTTTCTTAAGACTAATCTCCACCATCCATCTTCCCTCCATCTTTATTTGATCTAATGGATGAGAATAATCCCAACAATTTAAAAAACCCACTTTTATTTTTTTTTCTTTCAAATATTAATATCTTTCAAACCGTTAATCGTTAAACGAAAGAAAATATACCGTTACGACGAGCATTTAATTATCTTTCTATAGATAGGCACTTTGATATATTTTCGACAATTTTTTTTCGTTTTTTCACGTTTTTTTTTCGTGGCTGAAAATATCACATGTGATATATCACATGTGATATATTTTTTTTGAACGACACATATCACATGTGATATTACATATCACATGTGATATTACACTAACATCACATGTGATATTACATATCACATGTGATATGTAATAATATCACATGTGATATTACACTAATATCACATGTGATATTACATATCACATGTGATATTTTACTAACATCACATGTGATATTACATATCACATGTGATATTTNGTGAGGATTCTCACTAGTAGGCAAAAATTGTTCCTTATGCATGACAAACACCTTTTTATAACACATTGTTGACGCGTGAGGAGGGGCCTCATTTCATGTGTTATAATGTTTTTGTTTGATTTTTTAACTTGGTGTAAACTTGATTTTATTTTATTTCTTCCCTTGAACGCATTAGCCTTTTTTTTTGAGGAAAGTGAATTAGCTAGGCTTGAATCACTTGGCTAAAAATTTGGTATGGTTTATGATATGTTAGAGATAGAACTAGTTTCACATTTAAACCGAACTGCTAACCTTTTGATGTATGCTTTATATAAGAGATCAACTATGTAGCATGTGATTTTATTCTTGTCTAAAAATCAGTTCCGGGTAGGAGCATAAAGGTTTTGTCGTTGGTATACGCGGATAACTTGTTAGTTGGTTTAATATATGTTGCTTGTTGTTTAGTTAACAACAACATGTTCGAATATACAACAAGAATATCGAATTAAGAGGAATGTGAGATTTAGACACTCACACTTCATATCCAAATGTATTAACACATGTACATCTCTAACTTGTATCCAAGTTGGAAATAAATTTAAAAAAAAAAAAAAAAGAATCAAGTGTGAGTTTTGCTTGTTTTATCAAATGTTTTATGTCTTCGACTCTTCATCTGTAAATCATGTCTGCAGAAGAAGATATACATCTAAAGTCTTCATCTATAAGGAAGAAATCTGTTTGTTTTTTGTGTTTTCGAAAGAAAAAAATAAAAAAGAAATAGATAAGGTTTGTGTTTAAAAAGTGAGAATAAATGAAAGTTTATGTTTAATATTTGAAGAGAATGAAAAGTGAAAAAAAAAATTTATGATCGAAAAAAAATAAACATAAACCTCTGCGTACCAGCAGACAAAATAAGTGAAAAGAAGGAAAAAATGTTTTTCTAAAAAAGCAAATGAAACCTAAGTTACTGTTAGAGCTCCGATTCTACTCTTATTTAAAATTTTGTGAAATTAGATTCATGTTAATTAAAGTTGTTGACAATCTAACGATAGACGGATTTTACATATAAAATTTTGCGGTCGTAAAATTTGGTGCCTAAAACACGGGTGCATTTGGTATCCCACTATGAGAATGAGACTATGACTATGAAGGTAATTAAAGGTGTTTGTTTAAGATAAGGGGGCCACCACTATGGTAATGAATGATAGATATAATCCATACTTCATATACATCAAGAGAGCTAGGTATGGATCTTTCATAGGTGAGGGATCCACCACTACTATCAAACTCATACCCATTGTGATTCATGGGAGCATACCAAACGCACAGTTAGATTTAATTACATGCTCTATAGAAAAGACGTAAGATATATGTAATTAAGAACTAATGGAGTTCATAGTTTAAAATTAAAGTTGGTACCGGAAGTTGACAGGCATGTTTGCCGATGAAATTTCAGTATTGTATGATATTGAATAAACTGGATAATTATAAACTCTTAGAAGCTAATCGACAACTTCCAAATCTCATAATTAGACTATTTGGTTATGACGTAATCTAAACTCTTAGAAGCTAAACCACTGTTGGAGCTCCCATTCTAGTCTTATTTTAAATTTTGTGAAATTAGATTCATGTAAAGATTGTTGACAATCTAACGATAGACGATAGTACATATAAAATTTTGTGGTCGTAAAATTTGGTGCCTAAAACACTTTAGATTTAATTACATGCTCTATAGAAAAGACGTAAGATATATGTAAGAGCTAATGGAGTTCATAGTTTAAAAGTTGGTAATAGAAGTTGACAGGCATGTTTGCCGATGAAATTTCAGCTAGTATTGTATGATATTGAATAAACTGGATAATAATATAATCTTAGCAGCTAATCGACAAGTTCCAAATCTCAAAATCGACAACTTTAATCTGAATTACATCCGGCGTGTGTTTGGTTGCATAATGGAAGGAATTATAATTCGAATTACATTGCGTAAGTTGTTTATTTTGCTTTGGAAAGGCGAAAATGTATAAGAATACTATAAATTACGTACATGGTTCTCTTGAAAACTTAGCTTCACACCTTCAGCAGCCATGGCGTCCAGTGACGATCTTTGAGCACTCATTACGTATAACCTTTCTGCATTATGCCAATATCATCAGAAAATTCTATGTGAACGTGGAAATAAAAAGTTCATATATATACAAACTAATAATTAATCACGAAACATACATGATAGAAATGAAAATAAAAGATACCTGTTGAAATAAAATAGATGCTCAAAGCAGAGAGAATGAGGAAACGAGGATACATGAGCCTTAATTTGTTACGTGAGTTGTACCCAAGTGAGTTGCGTATTATATATAGCCACACGTACACACACATTGAGCTCTTCATCATTTCATTGGTGAGTTAAAATACTATAGTTAGTTAATTATGAACCACTCAAAAGGTTGCCTAGTGGCAAAAGCGTGCTTATAACTATTACTTTAAAATGTGTGAGGGCTCAAGTTCAATTCCTTTCAGGTATAAATAATTTTGAAATGGTCACGTTAACCTCCTGAAAAAAAAACTTTATCTGGTGGCGATGGGTTCAAACCCCGCGGATCCATGATTACCCAGAAATAAAGTTACTCATTATTTTTACTTTTACGTAGATAACTAAGGGCGCGTTTAGTAAGGAGGTTTTCCAGAAAATTTTTCCAAGAAAACCTAAGAAAATAGAAAACGCGTTCAAATTGAGTTTTTTCCAAAAGTTTTCTAGGAAAAATTGAAAAGTTGCTTTCCAAGTTTATAACTAAGTTTTGGAAAACTCCCTTTATGAGTTCTCCATAGATTTTCCATTTTAGAAAACTCCATCTAAACATGTTTTCAAGTGTTCTCTAGAGAAAGAATAACTCCCCCATTCTCCAGAAAACTGAAAAATGAAAACTAGGAAAATTTTTCCATTACTAAACACGCCCTAAATTTTGTGTTTTTATTCGCTTGGCTTGTACGCCTATATTGTTTCCTTATCTAACTTATGTAACCTAATTTTCCATTTGTTTTTGAATATTTGATAGGTCGTCAATAATGATTTTTCAATTTTAATAGTTTAGGTAGGTAGAGTGTGAGTGAGTGTAAGTTTAAAATATGGGTAAAATAGAAAATTTTACAGTTTTTGAATCTGAAAATGTGTCTTTAATTTATACAGTAGACGCTAAAATGAACTTTGAAAAGTCTTAACGATAGAAATGAGGTTATATAGAAGATTATAGATTATACGAGTGTAAAGTATTAGTCACATGGGTTCGAGCTAGATCATATATATATGTTATAGAAATGTCAGACGAATAATCAAGTAATTGATTAAAGTTGGGTTAGATCAAAGGGCGAGTCATACATGGCTGGTACTCTAATTGATTAAGTATGACAGCCATAAATTTCTTGTTACTTTTTCAAATCCCATATGTCAATCTATTCATTAAGTATGACAACGAAAACTTAATGGAGTAATAATTAGTTTAAAAAAAAAAAAAAAAAAAAAAACTTTTCGAGAAGACTTAAGACTTGTATTGTATGTATATTAAATGATGTGATTTAGTTAAAAAAAAACATTTCGGGAAGACTTAAGACTTTTATATGTACATTAAAAGATATTATGATTAAGTTTTTTTTTTTTTTTTTTTTTTTTTTTTTTTTTTTTTTTTTTTTTTTTTTTTTTTTTTTTTTTTTTTTTTTCCTTGACTTCTTATAAAGTTAGAAAAACGCATACGATTATAATGTTACCTTACTAGCTTAGCTTGGACCCAAACAAAACAGGTCACGGACAAACCAGTAGGAGAAATAGCTCGTGATGTGAGCCAAGGATGGTGGAGATTGGAGACATTGCATTGGATAGAGTAAAAAAAATAGGTAAATAAATGAATCTTAAACATTACTACAATCTAACATTTATGAATAAAATTCATGTAAAAAAAAATAAAATAATAAAAAATAAAATAAAATTATTTAATATTATTTATTACTATCACTTTTAATGAATAATCTACTAACAATTAAAAATAGTGAATATTATTATTATTATTTGTAAGACGAGCTTGGACATAAAGTAATCATTGTCAGGAGACAAGAATTACAAAGTTTAATAAAAGTGGGGCCACTTTTGCTTTCAACCACTCAAAGAGAATATTCTCCTACTATATTCTTTAGTTTTTACTTAAAAAGGAAAGTGGACAATTAATTTGAGACATCCCAAAATGGAAATGTGAACAATAATTTTGAGACGGAGGGAGTAATAATATACACATTTTCACTCATATGTTAAATTGAAAATTAGTATCCTGAACTTTTAACATGCTGTGGTAAGGGTGAGCACAAAAACCGAAAAACCGAATCGAAACTGAAAAAACCGAAAAAGCCGAATCGAAAAAACCGCCCCATTTGACAAACCGTTGGTGGTGGTTTTGAATTTTTTAAAAACCAAATGTTTGGGGCGGTTTTTGGTTTCAAAAAAAAAAACCGAACCAAAAAAACCGCCCCGCCCCATCTTTATATGTGTTTTTATATAATTTTATATATATATACGGGATTTGCTATTTAATTTTAAATATTTGAGTATACAACTTTATCTATTAGAAACATAAAAAAATAGTGTTGTTCAAATTTGTTATATTTATAGATATTATATTTTTGTTTTCGAACAATAGTATTCTTTGAATGTTTTTGTGGACGAAAAGTGCAAAGCCGCAAAGACATGCATTTTATATTTTACTATTTTAGATTCATGTTTGGTCATTTCATATGTTTTTTCGAAGCTTTGGATTATTAGATGTTATGCTATTATTGATATTTGTTTAAATATTTTTGCTTGAAAACTTGGAATCGTAAACTTTATATAAGAGTAAAATTTTCTTGTTTTCATGTAAGAAAAAACCAAATATAAACCGAAACCGAACCGATTTAATATTGAAAACCGAAAAACCGAAACCGAAAAAACTGAAACCGAACGGTTTGTAGTTTTCAAAAACCGAAATATATGGTTCGGTTTTTGGTTTTACCACAAAACCGTCCCGCCCCGCCCCAAGCTCACCCCTATGTTGTGGTACCCCGAACATGTTTAAATTGAAACTTAGTACCCTTAAATTTGCAAATTGGACATAAAAGTGTGTATATTATTACTGTATATATTTATTTGTTCAAATGCATATGTTAAATTGAAAATTAAATAAATAAATAAATAAATAAATAAATAAATAAATAAAAAGCTTGTATATAGTAAGTTATTACTTGATTTAAAAATTATTTGCATCAAATATTTAATAATATAATATAAAAATATATTAACAATAATGCGCGCGTTAGAAATATTTTAGAAATAAATACTACATATATATTTTTTACACTCTAAATAATCAATTAAAATAGTATATTAATTTTAAAAAATTGAAACATAATTAAATATTAGAAAAAAATATAAATATCTGGCCAAAGTTTTATTATAAATTATTTATTAAAAAAGACTTTAATAAATTAATATTTAGAAAGAAAAAAAAATTAATTGCTAACTTAATTAGTATAGGGTAGTAGGAAATTCTTTTTTGTCAAGTTCATGGTACTATTATGCACTCTTAAAAGTTTAAGTGGTGAGGTGGTTGTTGATTTTGTTATCTTAGGGCTGTTTGGCCTAGGATGTTCTTGTTCTATATGTTGTTTGGGGTTTTGGACAGCTTGTTATCTACTTTGGTTGTATAGTTTCTTTTCGAACGGCTGACATATATTAAGAAAAAAGCTACTAGCAAGGTACTAGAAATTAAAGAATACATATACAATTTAGAATAAACAAAGCTATACTATCTAGATTCCTTTACTAAGGCTTTAACTGCGAGGACTACAAAAAGTAAAAAAAAAAAAAAAAAAAAAAAAAAAAAAAAAAAAAAAAAAAAAAAAAAAAAAAAAAAAAAAAAAAAAAAAAAATCTTGCCAATTAGAGATAACTTTCGTTGTATAGTTTATGCAAATTTTGAATATTTCTGTTTTGTTTCTAGTAATAAGATACTTATATTTAGTTACCGAAATAGTTTAAAGGTTCACTTTTGTCTGTGCAACTTTTTCTGTCTAATAGCATAGCTATTATCACTTAAACGATTATACGTTCACATTTCTACTAAAAAACACGAACAGCATGTAACTTTGTATGTCTAAAAGTATAGCTGGTATTACTTGAATAAGTATATATTATTATATATAAAATAAATAAGTAAATAAATAAATAAATAAAACCCGAATACTTGTGTCTTAACATTTTGATAGTATGATAATTGACATATAGTTCAATACCTTTTTTTTTTTTTTTTGCAGATTACCAAATTTCTTAAAATTTGTTTTCCTAAATATGATCAAACAAGTTCAACATAAAAAATATATATAATGTTGATTTTTGCATGGTTTTTATAATATATATTATGTAAAAGATACTGAAAAAGTAGGTCGTTTGGTTAGTCTTCTTTTGGGAAGAAATAATTTAATCTATTTATTAAAAAAAAATTGCAAACAAAACAAAATATAAAATATCGCAACATATATGGTTTTCCTAAAAAAATTTGCATACAAAACAAAACAAAACCAAATTTCATAAAATTTGTTTTCCTAAAAATGATCAAACAAGCTTTTTTTTTTTTTTTTTTTTTCCTCCTCTCTCCTCCGAAGCTACATGGTTAAATCTGTTTTGAGAAATTTGACATTCATAACAAAATCATTTGATAAGAATAGTCATATAAAAAGAAATCAACAGTTCTATATAATTTGGCTGTGTTTGGGAGGGGCTTATATGAGGCTTATGAGAGCTTAAACTTTTAAAATAAGTCGGCTCATAAAATATGTCTTGTTTGTCACACGGGCTTATAGAAGCTTATATAAGCCATAAGCTTCTATAAGCCCAAACCCATTCAAAAGAGGCTTATGAGAGCTTATGAGGGCTTATAGCTAGTTAACTTACTTAATACTCTTCAAAATATAATGGATTATCACGTAAAAGCCGGAAATATATCTGAATTTAATTTGATGTATTTTTGTGCGATTTTACATTAATAATCTTCAGTTCCAACTAATTCGTCAAACAACTTTATAAAAATATAAGTTCTATGCTCAGCTTATAATATAAGCTCAACCTCAGCTCTAGCTCATTTTACGAAACATACAACACACAATCTAATCTAAATGAATAAAGAACACCGTTTAATATTACAATTAAATTACAGTTGTTGTTTGCATGTTACATATTAAAATTGATGAGAGTGGTAAAATACTCGACTCTTCACTTTTCATTTTTTTTAACACACTTTTCATTATTACTTTGCGAAATAAACAACTAACATACCATTTTTAGATATTTTTTTAAATATTATATAAAAAATATATATATATAGAAGTGCGCTAGTTGGAGTTGGCTTTTTTACCAAAAGAAAGTTCTTTTCTTTACTTAAGAGTCACATGTGTTTGGTAAAGTTGAACCATTGAGGTATAAGTTTCCTAAAGCAAGCAAAGGCGGCAACAATAATAAAAGAATTTGACTTGGACAAATTAGGGTGTGTTTGATTTAAGGGTATAAGAATGAGGAATGATTTTTGTTTTCAATAAAGTTGTTTGGTTTATGAGTTTTATTTTTGGAATGTGTATGAAACTAATAAAAGTAGGCATTCTCTATACCCTCAATGGTGATGGGTTTAGAAACCCATTCCCATACCTATACCCATAGTGATTCTCTAATATCAACCAAACGGTCCTTTAATTATTGATTGAGACACTTTATGATATACATTAGATACTTAGCGGCCATTTTTTTTTGAACGGCCATTTGATTTGTTGTTAGGAATCACAATAGGTATTGATTTGGTTTAGGGTAGAATGACAATGGATATATCATTATCATTGTTAGAGGTGGCAAAACGGGCGGGCCGGGCGGGCACGGGCTACGGGCTAAACGGGCTATGGGCTAAATGGGCGCGGGCTAAACGGGCGCGGGCCAAACGGACGCATATTATACGAATCGCTTTAAAAAAAACCTAAAACAACAAAAAAAAAAAATCTTCAAACGTAACACCTCATTTATTTTTAAGTAACAAAATATACTATATCAATTTAATGTTCTCCAATTGAGAGAAAAACATGTGTCCATTATACCCATTTAACTTCTAAATGGGTAATATATGTCCATTTTTTTTAAAAAAAAGAGGGGGTCCAAATGTACCCAAATCTTTTAAAAATTTGTCCATTTAGCCCATTTTTTTGATTTTGGACACAAATTGCCACCTCTAATCATTGTTTATGTTTGGATGACAAAATATAATATTAAAAAGTATATGGATATTTGAGTTTTGTAGTGAAAAAGAAGAAAATAACATGGGGCCCACATAATGGATTGTAAAGGCACCAAATTGGTGAGGAATGAGCCTATGCGTATGAATCATATATTTGAAAGTCATATACCCTATGTCAAACATCTACAATCATATCAATTGGCATTCCTTCATTACCATTCCCCATACCAAACACACCCTTACACATTCATTATTGTAATCCTGCTTTAACAAATTATATATTGAAGTGTGCAAATAAAAAAAAAGGAAGAATAATAATAACGAAATGATACATTTTTTGGATAACCACAAGGATTCAAACTTGGTAAAGCCCATCCTTTTTATGAAATTGACGTGACCACTTTAGGGTTGTTTGCACTTAACACTAACTAACTGAACTTGAGACCTATTAGCTTATTAGTCTTTATATTAGCTTATTAATAAGTCTAGAGTCTTAGTGTTAAGTTTAGTTTGTTATTAGTCAAGTAGAACTAGGATAGCATAAATGGCCATTGGAGATGCTTGTGTCCCAAGCCCAACATGTTTTCTTTTTTGCTTGTTATCACAACCGACCTTGTGTCCTTGTACAAGTTGGTTTCCTTCCTCTCATCTCTATAAAAGGAGGTAAGGGGGAAAGGGATTTAGTATGCCATCCTTTTAATTTACAAACATTAATATGAATTAATCGTTTGGGTCAATATCGTGTGGGTTTTTTAATCCTCCTGTCGATCATATATACTTTTTGTGGTGTGTCGACTTTTCTTTACGAGTTTCAGGTTCCGCGTTCTTGCTTCCAAGTTTGTTGATTGATAATTCAACAAGTGGTATCAAGAGCTTTGGTTCGAAGGTGTGGAAGCTAGTTGGAATCTTGTAAAGGGTTTATTTGGTGTTGGTTTTCTTTGGGGCAACATGTTTGGTGTTTTGACATTTTATGTAATAATTCACATTTTTCATGTCATTATTAAATCACTTACTTTTATGTATAATTTTAATTTCGCGAAAATTAACTTTTACAAGTAACCGGGTAGGTTCACTCGCGTACATCATTTCACGCACATCTAATTTAAAGCGACTATAGACTATGAGTCTACATATTTTATACATTTTAATTACCTTACAAACATATTTTGTATCACATTATTAGTTTTCCATTTTTACATAAACGTTGAACATTTTACGTTTTACGCGTTCATAACTTACGACTTTAAGTTTAACAAACGTTTACATTCCGATAAACTTGTGTCTCATCTAATATACTAAAATTAATTATTTTGACAAGTTGTAACATTTTTATAAGTTTTAGATTTTTATATTACCCGGTTTTATGTTTCGCATTTTAAAAACTTTACGTTTTCAATTACCGGGATGAAACTACACACTCTAAACACATTATTATACAACTAAGCTACAAATCCATCCTTACTCATCACCATAAACGCCACATTTCCATGTGGTGTGATTGTCATCCCTTATGTGTCTTCATTTGACACATATTAAGACACATGTATCTTACTTTATGCATGTACCAAATTAACAAAACTAACTACACTTTCTCATTCATTTTACACTTAACAAAATTCACTCATACTTTCCCTTTCCCTCTCTTGTTTCCAACGAACCAAACAAACACTAATCATCCATATAATTTTGATCTTTCTTGTTTCTTGTTCATGTGTAGAAGGTTTTGTAATACTAACAAGTTTGGTTAATTTCATCTCAAAATCATTTCAATCTCATCATAATCAAGGGTGTTCTTGGAAGATTTTAAAAAAGGTTTGCAAGTTGTAGTTTGATAGATCTAGAGTTGGTAGGGGTTGGTTAAAAGATTGGAGGTACTGGGTAAAGTTTTGGTGGTGATTTAGCATAGTACTCTTGTTCATTGTTTTGTGTTCTTTCTCATCATTGAAACCCCAATGTGCATGACAAAGTCTCGAGGTGGAAGACTTGTGCTATATTTTTCAATCTGAGGAGCACTTGAAGAGAAACTGTCTGTAAAATAATCGCAAGGTATTTTTGATTACAAACATAAAAGGGATTAGCCCATCATTTCTGCACGCATAAGATCCTCTTAGAAGAAGACTCGAAGGCAGTTATTTAGCCACATCGGAGGCTAAACCCCAATGTGCAGGACGTTGTTAAAAATGAAATTGTAAAATTACATGATGCAGGTCTAACCTATGCAATTTCATGTAGTAGTTGGGTAAGCCCTATTCATGTAGTCCCTAAAAAGGGTGAAATGACGATAATCAAAAACGAGAATAATGAGCTTATTCCCAATAGGAAGGTCACTAGATGGAGAGTTTGCATAGACTATCGTAAATTAAATGATGCAACAATGAAGGACCACTTTTCTTTACCTTTCATCGACTAAATGCTTGAACAAATATCAGGTACGGAATTCTATTGCTTCCTAGATGGATTTTTGTTAGGTCACCATGTTGTGATTACACAAGTATATGATTAATAGAAATGAGATGAAGATAAGAGATGGATGATTACTTCAATATGTAAAGATAAATGGACAATAGTTATGCTTAGATAATGAAATAACCAACAAGTAAAATGTAACCATACATGTAGCATATATAGGAAAGGATTAGGGCAATACACCCTTCCTCCCTTTCATGCATTCCAATGGGCTTATACAAGGCCCATGGACTTAACTTAAACAAACTTAATATTTAGTAAATAAACATAAGCAACCTATTACGTAAATCTAATGACCGACACTTGAAATATATAAAACGTGTTCCTAACAATCTTCCCCTAAGGGTCGGTCATCAAGGTTGCAAGACGTCTTCATCTTTCTCTTTAACTTTGACCTTCACGGCTTTAGACGTCTTCAAAAAATCTTTAAGTAATTACGTTCTTTGTTCATCATACTTTGTTCATCGTTGTAGTGATCCAACGATGGAGTAATCTACCTTTCGTCACTCCTTTGCCTCCAGTGGAATTACGCCTTTCCAACATGTCATACATCTTTGACTTTGTGTTATACTTCCATAGCTCTCATTTCATTGTTGTGGATTCTATTGAACTTTTCTTAGCTTTTAATCTTTGTCATTCAACTTTGTAGATTCTTTCATGTGATGTGGAATCTTTCTTTGACCTTTTCTTTGCATCGATCTTTGGAGAGAGCTTTCCTTTAACTTTGAGATGTATGTATGAGCATGTGGAAACTGGTGTCATGATGGTGGTTGTACTTGCATAAAACAGTTAGCAATAAAACATCCAGTACTTACAGGTACGGAATTAGAGATCGTTAACAACATAGTGTGAAAACTCTCTCTAACCCTTACCAAGGCCGTTCCCAAATTGGATGCCCCCGAAAGGGCTTACAAGATCTACCGAAGTACATCAATGATTGGGTGAGTCGCTGGAGATCACCCCACAACTGTAGACCGTTTGGAACCACCGCATACACTAAGCGTAACCCACAAGGAGTTACCGAAGTGACCTACTGTCAGGGCTGTTTGATGTTGACCCTGGCAGGAGTTTTCATTCAATCATTGAGAAGCACAATTGTACATTCTCTCATAAATGTTCTGGCAGATTGCTAAGATCTGCGTAGGACTCAAAAGTTTACATCTGGCGTCCTTAATGTTGGACCACCAGCGTAGAAGCATCAAGTGTTCCTATGAGATCTTTTGATGAATCTCGGGGCTCTAGACTCGATAAGTGCACATTTAGTCGTCGGAGACCGGGGAGGCGTCTCCTGTTTCAATATCAACATAACTCGTAATGAGCGGTCGATAGATTATGCAGGGTTCCCCGTGAGAATGAAACAATCTCTTTTGAGAGAACTTGAGTGGCTTAGAAGGTTAGGTGCATTACGTCACTGGGTCCATGATGTCTTTGTCTTCAATACCGGCATCGCCTTAGCAACAACCAGTAGCATATGAGTTGAACCCGGTGTCTGTCCTAAGGTTGAACATATGGAGGGCTATTTCTTTTCACCCTTTTCATTACTGTTGAGGCAACATTATCAAGATCTCCTAATGTTTTAATGGTGACAAATAAACATACGAAACACATAAAATATCAAACGGTAGCCAAATTCCCCGGAGCCCATATCTGCTCCTGGCGCGCTGCCCGCGCGTCAACGCGCGGGTGACGCGCCAGGCCACTGTATGGCTTCGGGCGAAATTTAAAAGTCGGCTTTCCTCTTACCCGACAAATGTGGATCTTTCAATACAGGTATGAATATGCTATGTGCTTAATTGAGAACACTCGAAACGAGTTTTGGGATTAGAGAAATCCAACTTTTAAAGCACCCATTTACAAGAAAACGCCAACTCATGTTTTCTAACTATCGCCTCTAGCCAAGGCTTTTATAAACTTAGGGAGTTTATATATTTCACGTAACATCATGTGAAATCATCCATATGCTCATATCCCGTGCTTACGTCTTCTCTAATTACGTAACGGGTTTATTCCCTTATTGGTCAAACTAAGTCAAAGGTCACTTTGCGTAAACGTATCCTTTCCCACTTGGGTTATGCTTTACATCAAGGCAAAGCACTTAACTTGTTTGAACCAAGGTATTAGTTGAGAACGTCGAGTCGTGGAAAGTCACGAGATATGAACCATTGGATTCTCGACGTTGTGTTACTGAACTTATAAGTAACTTATGATTTTCTCAACTTATAGTCTTAATTGTCTAAACCTTTTTCTTCTTAAATGACAATTAGATTATGTCTTAATCTTTCTCTTAATCTCATTTTTACAAAAAGACAAATACACCAAATCTCCCACAATCCTTCCCAAAATCATTCCCAACATTCTCTTACAATATTCTCTTACACTCTCTTACAAAAGTGTACCTTTGTCCCTTCACATACTCCCATACAATATTCCCTCAATCTACCTAACTTCCCATACAATCCTTATACACACACTTATACACCTTGTGTACACACACTTAATTTCAAAATACACATACTTCTCTCACAACCATCTCTTCTCTACACACACTAGCCAACTCACCATATCCCTTCCATATCCTAATCTCTTACATATACCCTTACAACATCACACCCTTACACAATCCAACTCATCTCTTATATTCCTTACACACTCTACATCTCAACCATCCATTCCCTTACAACACATCTCAACCCTCCATATTCCCCACATGCCAATTAATTTGAATTCCAAAGGAGGCTCCCTTTGATCTCAACCATTCAATTCAAACTAAAACCATCTCAACCATCCATCTTATTTCTTCCCCCCATGTTTTGGAATATTCCACTAGCATATTCTTTCTTTCTCTTCATTCCATCACATGGAAATAATCCTAGCCATCCAATTCAAACCATCTCATCTCAACCATCCATCCTACACTTTCCCCCCAAGGATGGAATATACCTTGGCATATTCTTTCTCTCTTTTCTATGCCACTTGAGGAATACCCAATCTACCCCTACCAAATTACCCTTTCTACTTTTCTACCCTTGGTATTTGGTTTTCTAATAAACACTTCACAAAATGATTTTCTAATTGGCTATTTGAGTTGGTAAACCTTAGATTGATTAATGTTAAGGTTTAGTGTGAAGTATAATTGGGGGTTTAGCAAGGTTAGGTATTCATAAGATCCAACACCCAACACTTGGGATTATTCACAGACGCCTGGCGCGCTGCCCACGCGTCGACGCGTGGGTTACACGCCGGCCTCGGTAAATTAATCCCAAGTTTGGGTCTTGGCCTATAAATACCTCCCTTGCCTCTTGTATTCCTCACCCCTTGCCATTACTCTTTCTCTCTACATTCTTTCTCTCTAATCCTCTACTTCTATCTTGTGTTCTTAGTAAAACACATTTACATCTTTGAAAGAACACATCTCCTTGCAAGGGAAGAATCACAAGAACCTAATCCACTCTTGTGATTGTGTCGAGGGTCTTCTTCTTATACCCTTTCTACTACAATCGAGTCTCTAGGTTAGGTTAGGGCTTGATTAAACAAACATTCATTCATTCAATTGTTTGTAAGGGAAGTCTTGTGTCTTTGTGACCAAGCCTAGATCATTGGGGATCTAGTTGGGGTTTGATACTTCCGGGTGGAAGTTTTGGTTGTGGTCTTGGTGACCAAGGTGTAAGTCGAATCACGAGATTCTTTAGGGAGGTTTCCGAGGGCGGAATACCGTGGGAGTAACTCCTTCTTTATGAGCATCGATATTGGTGAATATCGGTGAAGTGAATTGTAACGGTTTGTAGTCCACCGAAAGGATTATACTAGTTGAATAGTATTGTGTCATGGATTCGCAACTGGACGTACGGATGGTGAAAGGATTATACTAGTTGAATAGTATTGTGTCGTGGATTCGCAACTGGACGTACGGATGGTATAAACCCCCCATCCGGAACCAGTATATATCGTGGTGTCTCTCTACTTGCTTTATATACTTTGGTTGTGATTGTGCTCGTGGTTATTCTCACTTAGACCACTTGGTGTTCTTCTTGGCTTAAAGTTTTTAAACGTTCTAAAATCCAAAGAAACCGTATTCACCCCCCTCTACGGTTCTACAATTGGTATCAGAGCGGGATACTCAAGTTTTCAAGCGTTAAAACCTTCCCGTGAAGGCGTTTTAAAGTGAAAACTTCTTTTTCAAAAATTTGAAACCCTAAATTCAATTTTTGGAAAAGTTGAGTATTAGATCCATGGCTCAAGAGAACCTTATGTCATTGAGGGGTAACACAAGTGGTTATGGATACTCCAACAAGAAAGATCCAAAGGCGTTTTGTGAAGTCACATGGAGCGATAGTGATGAAGGTGATCATGAAGAAAGGAACAAATCATGTCTCATGGAATTCGGATCTCAAGAGGTACATCTAACCCCTTCTTACTCAAGTAAAGCTTTAAATATTAATGATTTATAAAATGATAATTTTAAACTCATTGAAATAAATACAAATTGG
This sequence comes from Artemisia annua, assembly GCA_014162995.1. NCBI lineage: Eukaryota > Viridiplantae > Streptophyta > Magnoliopsida > Asterales > Asteraceae > Artemisia > Artemisia annua. Next base: position 53,602 of record LBNU01032470.1, read on the forward strand.
GATAAAGAAATTAAAGCTTTACTTAGAGAAAAACATATTTTACAACAAGAAACAAATAAACTTGCTAATAGAGCAAAGGAGCTTGAGCTTGAAATTGAGGTAATAAAAGTTGCAAAAACCAAAGAGGTGCTTGTACCTTGCTTAAGTTGTGAAAAACTTACACATGAGGTTGACTCTTTGAAAAAGAACTTGTCCAACCTTCAAGACGAAGCACTAAGTTTTTCAAAATTCAAAAAGAGTAGAGTCATTTTAGATAATATATTGAGTCAACAAAAATTGTCCCAAGATAAGGAAGATCTTGGATTTTCAAAAACTCATAAAACTACTCCAACGAGTCAAAGCAAACCAATCATGGTTGTAAAAGAAAGTAAACACGTAAAGTCAAAAACCGTAATTCCTCAAACTCATTTTTCAAACATTCGTGGTACTCAAGCACCCATTGCAAATCATGAAACCATAAAACAATTTTACAAACCGGTTTCAAGTAATGGATTTGGTTACACTAAAACTCGAGTCGACCAAAGACCACTTCTACCAACACCTAACTTAAGACCTTCAACTTCATACAACCAAAGATGTCCACTTCAAAACAAACCTAACTTACACAAACGACCTTCATTTCAAAAGAGAAAATGTTCATTCAACAACCGGAGGTATTCACATCATCAACCATATAACTCATCTCAAAGGAGACACAACTCCTACCCAAACCAAAGATATTTTAGATCTAACATTTATCGAAACATTAGACCAAGTTTTCAACACCAAAGTAATTTTCAAAATAATCATTGGTCGATGTTCTCAAGGTATAGTCTTGAAACACTTAGTGTCTGATGGATCTAAACACACACCTTGTGTTGT
>LBNU01032471.1:8044-25149 GCA_014162995.1 Artemisia annua
ATTATTGCATGACCTTAAACATATTATTAATTTAGGTTGCGGTTAGAGTATCGCGCCTCGATTTCCGTACACACATTTGCTAGTATTGCTTTACTATCGTTTGAGGTGAGTCATAGCCCCACTTTTACTTGTTTAATTACTTTATAAACTCTTTGGGGAAGATACATGCTCGTCTTACTTAAACTCATTACTCGCCTTATTTAAACACATAGTTGCTTACTTACAACATTTCTTGCTTTACCTAAATACTTGTTCGATTTACTCGAACTCTTTACACCAATTTACTCTCATACATGATTCAATTACTCGAAAACATTTTATGCTTTGCTTTAATATTGATTTGTTTATTCGAATGCAATATGATTTACTCTTTACCTACTTGATCTCTACTCATGGACACCAGTGAATAAATTTTAACTGTTTACAGATGGCCTAAGTTAGGAACTAGTAACTATATTACTTGGGTACTTTGTGCCTACATTGCTTGGGTGCGTAGTCGCCTACATTACTTGGGTACTTTGTACCTACATTGCTTGGGTGTGTAGTCGCCTACATTACTTGGGTACTTTGTTGCCTACATTGCTTGGGTGCGTAGACACCTACAGGTTTCAGTGTCATAAATTTAGCGCAATCAAAATATTTTCCCTAACTTTTGTATGACATTATTTTCGATGAATTTCTTATATGCTTTGCTGGTGTTCCAACTTTACTGTTTTATATTAAACTTATGAACTCACCAGCTTTATGCTGACCCTTTTTAGCATGAATTTTCAGGTTCCTAAGGCAATAATCTATCTTTGGAGGCACTTGGCAAATGGCATGGCATGATAATAGACTACTCTGATATTCATATGGGACCGCTTACTTTATTTTATGGGCCTCATTTCCGCATTTAATTTGAAAGATGTAAAACAAGATACTTTTGATTATGAAATATCATTTAAACGGATACGGTAAATCCATTCTCTTTACTCTGTGTTGTGGTACCAATGTAGTTGCACCCCAGCGACATTGTTTTCCGCTGCGACCCATTTTTGGGGGTGTTACAATCTTCCACCTAGATCAACCAATCCGCCACCATTGCCTTCGTTTGGCTCCATTGAACGAATGGCAAATTAACAACCAAGGGCATTCTTTGAGCCCAATGAACCTTTTGAACAAGAACCACCACCACAACAAAAACCATCACAACCCAAACCATTGTTGTTTCACCTCATTTACAAAGACATCCAGGGCTCTCTATATGGAGAAGCCAACTTCCAACACCACAATTAACCACCAACTCAAAAATCTCAACCACAATCTCAATCCCAATCCCAATCCCAACACTTTGAGTCTTTCTTTCCTTCTTATGAGGAAATCGAGGCTTCCTTATGGAACAACCCTCCAAACAACTATGAGGAGATCAATGATCGCCTCGACAACTTGTATGCCTTTAAGAACATGGTAAATAAACACCTCCATCAAGCAATGGAATTTCAAACCACTTTGCTTTCATCCATTGCTAACCCAACATCAAACCAACAAACTACCAATGTTCCACCACCACCACCATCAACCAATGATCCTATCCTAACCAATTCTCGCCATGGTTGCTCTCAATGTGAGCAAACGGCTAAAATTTGTGAGATCATAAAAATCATGCTTTACCAAGTTCAAGATAAACCCGTTTCGTTCCTTAACACATTCTCGAGCGCCTAAATGTTCTTTCTCATCCTCACCAACATTAGAACTTGCATTAAGAGGATATTTTTTTAGGACTTTGTTAGTTTTCCTTTTATAGATGTAGGATTTATTTTTTTCTAAGTTATTTTTTCTTTTTGCATTTTTTCTTTTTAGAAGTAGGACTTTTTCTCTTGCATTTCTTGTTTTTTACTTTGACTTTTGTCAAAGTTCAATTTTATTTGAAATGGAGTTAGTTCTACTATATATTGTGCTTTGTTGGTTGATTATTTCTTTGTGATTGTGTTATTATGGATTATCTATATTTTGGTTGGATGATCTTTACTACATTATATACTTGTCTTTTTCGACAACTAACTTTTTTTTGTAGGTTCAAAATCCATGTATCCTTACTTGGCACCCTAACTAGGGGGAGTATTATTTGGCTTACACCATTCCGCTACGCACCTCTTCTTTTTGTTTCGACAAAAAGGGGGAGAAAATATATTAAACTTCAACTCATTTTTTATTTTTCACACCATTCTAATATACATTAAAAATAGAATAAAACAAGTTTAATATAAATTTTTAAGACTTAACAATATAATTATCTTTTTGCTTAAAAATAAAATTTATGTTTAGTCATCAACAAAAAAAGGGAGATTGTTAATACAAATATCGCCTAAAAACGTTATTTATATTTTACGATCTTTGCTAAATTTTGTTAACGACAAAGTGTAAACCTTATTTTTAGCAAAACATAAATATAGTTTAAGTCTTTCATTTATAAACTTTCATTTCAAACTAAACATCACATTTGCTACATTTACATTTCACATAAACATTTTTACAAGTTTACTTTCATATTAGTAAAAATCTAAAAATGGAAACTTTTATTTACATCATGCATTGCATCATTCAAATCCTTCCAAAGATCTTTGTATGATATGACTTGTCATATATTTTGTGTAGATTACACTCTACAATCTAAGTTGACTTTGGAAGATCTTGTGTATATTTTGGTTAGATTTGGAGAGAGAGTTGGAGATCTCCACTGTCAGACCTGGCGGAACCAAAGTCTAACACAGACGGAACCCTCAAAAGGGTTCCACCAAATTCGTGAGTTGCTCAGGTAGTTTGCCTATAAATAGCAACCCACACTTTGAGTTTTACTCATCACTTATAATCATATTTTGCATATACACTCTCATTTCATTCATCTAACTCAATAGCATTTCATTTGTATGAGATCTTTTGTAGCAAAGAAGATCACAAGTTCATCCAAAAGTTTACAAGTTTCAACATTACGTTGCAAGACTTGTTAGCTTAGCATTGTGTAAACTCGTATAGTTTATACTTCATTTGATTGTATCTATTCAGTAGTGATCGGTTAGTATTTTAGTCCTTAAAATACAAAGAGTGATGGGAGTGGTTGTACCCTTGTAAAAGAACTCGACATCTAGCTTTGTGTTGGTAATCTTCTGTAAGTGACGTGTAAGGTTTTCTCCGCCGGTGAAAGGAGCTTGTTGACTAGTGAAGAAAACTCTCGAGTTGGATACTCGAGGAGTGGAGTAGGGCAAGGAAAAAGAGTCCTTGTAGCCGAACCACTATAAACATCCGTGTTGTGGTTTGATCGTTTCTTACTTTATCTTGCACTTTACTTATTGTCTATTATTTGCATTTGTCGATTACACGTAAAGTTTTCAAAGATAATTAAGTTAAAAACCGGTAAACTATTTAACCCCCCTTCGAGTTTTCCACATGTGTTAATGATGATCTTGTGGAGAGTAAAGGAGTGTTGTTGTTGTAATGTTAAAGTGTTATGTTTAATCTGCAAACTCGAAGGTTCCATGATTCAGAGTGTCACAAATTTGAAGTATCACAAATATGGAGTATCCCAGATTCAGAGTCAAACTCAAAGTCGGAGTCACCTTCAAATTTGGAGAAAGCAAACTTGGAAGTCTTTAAAACTCGGATTTTAAAACTCGGAGTCAAATTCAGAGTATCTTTAAATCAGAGAGCAAACTCGGAAACTTCAAAACTCGGATTGAAAATCAGAGTATATGAACTCAGAGAGTTCAAATATGGTCCAAACTCGAAAGCCTATTCCGACTATGGCGTGGAATCAAAGTCGGAGAGGCAAACTCAGAGATCTAACTTGGAGAATAAGGGTTTTGTAAATCGGAGAGCAATCTCAGAGAAAGAGGGTTTCAGTAACTCAGAGAATCGCTAATTTTTGCAAACTTTTCAAATCAATTAAAGACACTTTTAAAAAGCTAAACTTTTGATTTTTAATAGTGAAATAAGAAAGTTTTTATTAACTTTTATGAAACTAACAGAGAAAAATTTCACTTTTTCTTGTAGATCTAGGTCTCTTAACACTACATCTACTGTACAAAGTGATAAAAATGCAAAAAACCAAGAAAAGAAAACAGAAACTCGAAGAACATCGAGAGGATCAAAAGCATATAAAACACAAACAAAACACAGCCTAAACCATCTTTAGGCTCTTGATACTATTTCTAGAGAGAGAAAGTAGAGTGAGAAGGTGGATTCTAGAGAGATGAAACATTAAACTTGAGTAAGCAAATGAAAATCCTAAGAACTACACTCCTCTCCACATGAGGAGAAATATTAAACTTTATGACGTGAAATGATATTAACTAATTGATATATTGGTTTTGTAAAATCACTGTTGTAAGTCATGAAGCTTAGTTTAAACTTTAAGCTCTGCATGAGAATACTTGATACTACAAAGGATATATGAAAAAATTGAAATAGTGCCACTGATTCCAAGAGATGTTGCATTAATAGTATCAAAAAAATTTACAAAATTAAGTTTTAGTATTTTCGATAATTAATCCTTTAAATAAAATTAACTAGCCATAGTTTAATACACATAAACCAATTAATTTTCTTAATGCTAGGATCCTAATTGACATAGTACTATTACATCAGTTGATCTGCTAGCAATGATAGTATTCAAGAAGTTAAGTGTCGAACAATATTTGCAAATCATGTACAATTCCTAAATCATTATTGGACTTACTAATGGCACTAGGGACAATCACATAGTGTCATGTAAGCATGTTTCATCCCATCTTATGCATCAGGTTAAGGGTCTCACCATGCAACTCAATTAAGTTGTCCAATAAAGAACTATAAATATACCATCACCGCCTCACGATGAGTGGTAAGTTACCTTGGGTTGCAATTTATCTACGTCTCATGCAAAGTAAAAGGCAATTGTAAGTGTTCTTACAACTGGATGTCATAAACTTAATCTTTCAAAGGGTATATGTAATTTGATGTGTAATCAATATGTACGAATAAGCATGCATACATCTTCGTATCATAAGTTTTAATAAAAAAAATTTACTCAATTTTGTTCTTTTATTATGGTGTATGTTGATTGGCTCTGAACAGTCAACTAAAACTGACCAAGGATTTGGTCAACTAAAGTCAAACAATTGAGCCAATACTAAACCAAGGAGTATAGAATATCCTCGGGTCGTTAAGTCCCGACGAGGTGTGAAATTCTATTAAAACGACTTGTGATCGGGTGATTTTGAATGGGAATAGGGTTGTGAGTGATTAAAACTAAGGAAATATAAATGAAATAGCTTAAACAATCTATAATGACAAGAACGTAAAACAAAGTTACCTAAAAGCGTTAAGAAACTAAAAAACGAACGTTTAAATTAAAAACTACGTTAACGTACAAAATAAAACGCGAGTTTTAAGAAATAAAAGGCCTACAGATATGAAAATTACTTTTTTTTACAAACCTAATTATAAAAGAAAATTATTGGAAAAAGAAAAATATTTATTAGACTATTTAAATAATTATTATTAATTAAAAACTATTTATAAAGTAATTAAACTAATTTAAATTATAATAAATACTAAATTAACAGTAATAATTATAAATTTTTTTATATAAATACTAAGTATTATAACTAAGCTAGGAAAAATATAAAAAAGTGGAAAGCTTATAAATAAGCAGAAAAATAAGCTGTATAAGCTTATTAAGCTAAAAAGGTCAACTAGTACTATAAATAAAAGAAAGGAAACAATAAACACTAACACACGTATAGGGCAGATGGTGCTCAGCTTTGGTTTGAGATCTGGGCTAAGCAACCAGGGTTCGAATCCCTCCAACACCCTTTTTAACAAACTATTTTATTTTTGATTTTTCTTTTACACAACTGCTTATCGACCAAAAATAAAAGCTTTTTACAAAAACAACTTTTTCAAATTTTAGAAATAAGCTCAGTTGGAGCTTTTGATCCCAACAGTTAAGCTTATTTAAGCAAATAACAAATGAAACAAGCTACAATCTAAACACTAAAGTAAAAATAAGCAAATAACAAATGAAAGAGACCTAAATAAGCTGGGACAACAAGAAAAATAACAATGAACAAGATCAATAAGCCAATATAAGCAAGTCCCAACACCACTGAAATACAAACAGACCAAGGGTTAACTTGCAGGCCTCTAGAAGCTTAACCAATAAGCTAGAAGCCAACTTAAGGCTGGAACCTACAAGCTTGGTTGGTGGGCTTTCCAAAAATCCCAAGTAACCTCAGTGGAACCCACTGATGAGCTCTACAAGAGCTTATCAAAGTGCTTGGCTACACTGATTACTCAGTGTAGCTGAGTGGTTGATGGTTAATTGAAGACCAAGAAAAAGCACTTAAATAAGCACAAGAGTGAGATGTGAGCTTATGCATAGTGAGCTGGCCAAATTGGCTTCTTAAAACAACATCAAGCTCACAGTGAGCTTCACTAATGAACCCTTTATGAGCTTATGAAAGATAGCTCACCCTGTGACACAGGGGAGTTTTTTGCAAATGGGGCTAAAAGAGAGCATGAAATAAGCAGTATAATAAGCTGAATAAAAATAACTAAAAATACTATAAAGAAGATAAGCAGCAAAATATTATAAACCTAAAAGCATAAATCTAGAAACTCAATATTAAAGCTGTGAGAAAATTATCTATTTTATTCAAAAATTTACTTAACTGGAATTTGACTTTTTAAGTAAACATGCTAAGTTGACCTTAATGAACTTTGGTTTATCCTAAATGACTTATTATGATGTATTAACCTACTAAATGACTGAATTAAGCAAATATAGCAACTAATGAACTGATTATATTGATTATGTAACTTATTATGCTAACAGTGAACAAATAAGAGAGATTAACTGAGATGTTGACTTTTTTACTAAAGACCTAATGTTTTTATGCTGTGAATGACCTATATGGATCTAATGTAGCATGCATGAACCAAAGACAACACATGAAACAGATTTGAAAACCACCTATCCTACTGATCCAAACACCCCTTTAAAAAGACTATTATGTGATTTTCCAAGCTTATAACTGATTTAACCCATAATATCAGTCCACAAGGCCATAACATGATATGATAAGTTCATTTAAGCATAGAAACATCAATCCTAACAGCAGATACTCATGGATCATTATTATGCTATTTTGACTGTAAAAATGAGACAATGAGTAACCATGCATTCCAATTAACAAGCAAGTAAAATGAAGCAACCATTTAATTAACATACATCAAAGAAACTCAAAAACACAGAGTTAAGCAATAATTAAGAAGTGCTACAGTAACTATGCAAAAAAAATGGAAATTGCTTATAAAACTGCATCCAGGCAAAGAACTGAGAACCAAGGCCTCAAAACATTTCCTATAGCTTCCCAAGAAGCTCTAAACCAAAGGCAATCCATTATACACCCTGCTCCAAGCTTCATTCTTCATACTTCTGATTTTTATTTTTATTTTTGATTTTTCACTGAATTTTTGGTATTTTCTAGTATTTTTGGTAAAATTGGATTAAGTACTAAACTAAGCTTGTGAAACTTATAAATGAGCTTAGATAAGCTTATGAGACAGTAAAATTTAGCTTATAACATGATTTAAGGTAAAATGAGATTTCAAATGGAAAATTGCATACACTGAATTCAACAAGAATAACTGACATTTAGATTAAACAAAGCTTTTATTATATTAGATAAACTGATTACAACCTTTTTTAACTAAGAATTACAACTAGACAATAAATTTTACTAAAAACGACATTTTACACTAAGCTATAACTAAAACTAAAAACTACTCTCTGCTTCTCTCCTTTTTTCTTGACTTATAGGGCTTCTCCCAGTCCTCTCTCTCTTTCCCACTTCTCTTTGGAGCCATTGGATGGCTTGTAGTGATCTGAGCCGTCCATTGCATTTTGGCGGGAAAATGAAAGTAAGCCAATTGGGTGTGGTTAGGTAGTTATAGGTGAGAGTATTAATGGTGGGGTGTACTGTGGGGGACAAGGAAGGTGGAATGGAGGCTATGGAGGTGAGGTTGGGGGGAGCAAAACACCCTGGTAATTAGGGATGTTGATGGTGTTTAGGGGAGGGAAAAGGGTGGTCAACGAAGGGGGTTTGACTGGGGTTATACAAAACGGGGGGTTATATTTTTGTTTCTTGGGCCGTGGGTGGTATTGGGCCAGGGAGAAAGGGTAGGGTAGTGGGCTTGGGATTGGGTTATGTTTGTTTTGGGTTTATGTTAAACTAGGATCCGTTTGGTTTAAGTGGTAAAAGCCCAATGACNGGGGTTATATTTTTGTTTCTTGGGCCGTGGGTGGTATTGGGCCAGGGAGAAAGGGTAGGGTAGTGGGCTTGGGATTGGGTTATGTTTGTTTTGGGTTTATGTTAAACTAGGATCCGTTTGGTTTAAGTGGTAAAAGCACAAGGACCAAAATTGTATTTTTTTGAAATTTGAAGGGCTGAACATGAAACTTTTCCAAAGTATCACAAGGGACCATTCATGCCATATTTAATAAACCCAAGGACCATTGATGAAATTTTTCCATTTTAAATACCCAAGGACCATTTTTGACATTTTCCAAAAGTTCAGGAACCTTTTCTGCCATTCACCCAAAAATTCATTCAAGGACCAATTTTGACAACTTAAAATTTTTCAGGGACCTTGAATGATAAAACTCCACATTTTTAAATTCCAGGGACTAGTTTTGCCAATCTTTGAAAGTTGGGGGACTGAAACTGCCAATTGTGCAAACTTTGTTCGTTTTTCATCTGTTTTTAAACATTTTGCATTTGAGACATATAAAACACGATCCTTGGATATTTTCTGCATTTTGATGCGTTTTTGAGTGTTTTCAGATGCTTTTGCAGTTCAGATTGACCAAAAATGATGAGTGTTTGAGCACTCATCAATCCCCCACACTAAACTATTGCTAGTCCTTAGCAATCTTTTATGAAATTTAATGAATTTTAAGTCTCTTTACCAAAAGCCATTACTTCTGGAGTAGCCAAATGTTTTAGTTCAAGTAAGAACCATGGTACACCGATAACCATATGATTTTGAGCAGACCACCAGCTTTCAACGGTTTTGATTTGTCTTTACCAGAAGCCGTTTGCTTCTGGACTAGCCAACTCTTTGATGGAATTCAGTCATCATCTTGGTGAGTTGATTACCAATTATGGTTTTCCACTGCCTTTACCACAAGCCATAACCTTGCGGGCTAGCCAACTCTTTACTTTTTAGGATATGGTGAGTCGAATACCATACAATTTTGGGCAAATTGTCAGCCATAAACGGATTTGATATATCTTTACCAAGAGCCGTTTGCTCCTGGATTAGCCAGTCCTTATGTGGGTTAGACATGGTAGACTGATAACCATTTATTGAGACATATAAAACACGATCCTTGGATATTTTCTGCATTTTGATGCGTTTTTGAGTGTTTTCAGATGCTTTTGCAGTTCAGATTGACCAAAAATGATGAGTGTTTGAGCACTCATCATATGTCACTTAAATTTATATGCAAATCCTGTGAATATAAAACTTAATGACATGTCACTTTTAAAAATTGATGATTCAACGTGACTTTTAAGTTAAGTAACATACTTTTTATCGCGGTAATTGGTAAACCAATTCAAAGAAAGTCCAACCACTATATCGTACTACTGCATGAGTCAAAGACTCAAGTTCTTTCGATAATTCCCTCATATCATGTAGTGGGGTGTGGAAGAATTATGGACAATCACCCTAAAGATGATTTTGCAACAACCATTCACTTTAAAAATTATATCGTGGTAGCTTCGAGTAATGGTCCTCACCCTAAATAATTTGTAAGCCATTGGTTGGAACAAAAACCATCATCGAAAAAAGAATAAGACTTTAATTTAAATACACATTATAAACTAATCATCTTGCCAGTCTTGTCTCGAGAGCAAATTACCGTGCGAAGCGAACCATTATATTGGGCGACACATAAGACTTTGCAAGACAATAGCTTATAATTAATCAAATTTCATAGTTATTAGTTGATAAGGATTTAAAAAATGCGTTTTTAGGGGGTCATTTAGTGTCTAAACTCGTATATATTTGATTAATTATTACCCTAAATCATTTCTTTTCGAGTTTTAGGTAGTTTGGAAGCGAATGTCGGAAAAGAGAAAGTTTTTGGCTTATTTGGACAAGAAAGCGAAGATAATGACCAAGTCACGAAAATGTCAGGAAAAGGAGGCCTGACGGCGTCACAATCTCAACGTGATGCCATCACTTGCAATTCGACAGGATGATTCAGTGACAATTTTACAAGTGACGGTTTAGATAACTGTGACGGTCTTGAGCTGACAGCGTCACTACCAGAGCAACAGTGTATGACGGCGTCATGACCTATAAGGTGACGCCGTCACAACGGCGACACAGCTATGGATGAAACCCTAATGACGGCGAGCTGACGCATCACAACCATAACATGATGCCGTTACCAATGTAAATCTATGTATATTTTTCGTGTTTTTCTCATTCATAGTAACATGTTGGAGAGGTATCTTGGGAACACTTAGGGCAACAAATTTAGAGATCTTGTAAGGTTTTTTAGCCCCCAAACTCCATGTTTCATTGAAGTTACGTAATTCCTCTTTAATCATTCAATATGTCTATCTGTTGTTTGATTATATGTATTTCTTCTCTTCAATTTAACATGCTTGGCTAAATTATTTACTATTTGCTTAGGATTTAATGAAAACTAGTTATTGATTATTTATTGTCGTCTCTTGTTTATTTAGTGTATCGTGTTAGAAGTAGGAAAACTGGCTTTATCATTAGTATATTAGCTTGTACATTCGACTTAGCGCTTCTTCACTAGAGTGCACTAGTTGTTTTCATTCGTTGTATTTATTGCGTGAATTACGGATTGTTGATATTAGGATGTCTTAATTAGACGGCAAAATTGCTGATTGGTGACATTAAGTATTCTAAAAGGAGACCTATACATTCATAGAGTTAGGGAATTCAGCACCACCCTACAATCAATATTAAGGAATACAATCCGCCAATTAAAACAAGGACGTAACAATTCGACTAATCGATAGAAGATAACTACGGAGTAATAAGATTCTAAGTAAACACATTTACCTATTATAAGAAGTTACCACTTTACTTCTCTGCATATTAGTTTAATTTAGTTTTAATTAGTTGTTTAAACAACCCACTCTTTAAATCCCGAGATTTTTATTTGCTTTCTAAAAAATATGAAAATATAAAAAGAATTATCCCTCACCTTTAGACCTAATTCATCATACACTTCAGCCTTCACAACACTATTCCGCTAGACAACGATCAATCCCCTGTGTCTTGCTGATGTGTAGGTAATATTTATGTTCAAGTTTTAAATTTATATTTTGCTGAATTTACCTATAACAAACACTAACTGGCAGTTACCCGATCGATGGTAGGTTAGTTGGTAAGTAGGGTGTCGATCACTAAGAGTGGAACCGTAACACTTAAATCTACAAGTATTTTAATTATCTAGGTTAGTCTATTTAAACCTAATAGTTTTTAGCCTGAGAGACTGGCACGTGGTTTATATTTAATAAAATTGTAAATGTAACGAGACAAATAACACACACAAGCATAAATGATAAGGCGAAAAGTGTTACGCTTTTAGGGGGTCATTTAATCCCTAAATCGTGATTTTATGATCAAATATTACCTTAAATCGTTTCTTTTGTGAATTTAGGTACTTTGAAGAGGAATTCTGGAAAAGGAAGCATTTTGGGCGTTTTTGGAGCATAAAAGTGAAGAAAACGACAAATTCAAGAATCCAAGCTGAAACAGTACCTGACGGCGTCAAGCATTACAAGGTGACGCCGTCACTCATTGAAGAATAGGTTGATAATTTTACACTTGACGGGCCAGAAAGTTGTTGGTGCATTTACACATGATGGCGTCACGTGTTAAAACACCAAGGCCGTCACATTATAAGACAACAAGAGACGTCCCAGAAGACTTTTGAAGGTGACGACGTCAGGATTCAACCTGAAGACGTCAGATTATATAGAGTGACGACGTCAGGAAGAAGGCTTGCACAAGAAGAAACCTTAGTGAAACCGTCGCAAGATGATCAAGATAATCACAAGCCCTAACTTCAGTCATGCAGAAAACCAATAACCTTAACCTGAACTTCACCAAACGCGAGAACTACAAAACGCCCTACACACATCCCCCTAATTATGTTTTCATGCTAATCACTATTTAATCGTACTGATATTTTAACACCCTAAATTAACTCCATCAACTATTGTTACATGAAAACAAAGATGATTAAGAGAATAAGTGTTTTAAACATCCAAAAGCTTTTAAAAGGGTTGAATCTTGTTCTTGATCTTGAACTCTTGATGACAAAAAGCCAACAATGGAGGCTAGGGTTTTTATTTCTCCTTTTTTCTCTGGAATTCGGTTGTGGGAGGTACTAGGACGCGAATTTAATTTACTTGGCACGAAGTTCATGTTCACATTTTGAATAATTTCATTTTTCAACTCTCCGTTCTTTTTCAAAGCTGAAATTGTTGTTGACTATTTGAACACTTGGTTTGAAGAGCCGCCGATTTCTTCATTTCGATACTACCTGTTTTCGTATGAAGTTTATATTGAAGTGAATCAAGCTTTTATGGTTAATACGATTTTCTTTAGAAACAGAATCTTTTATAACCCAATTTAAGTTCCTGACACTGTTTAAAGCTCAACCTATTAAATTTTAAAACAATTTTTCTTGTCTTCATATCTCTCAAGCTCAGCGGTCAATTTACATTAGACAGGCCTTTAGCTTACGATTGACCGTGTTACCATTTCTCAAATTTGAACTTGTAAATTATTAAGCAATGACTTAAATAATCGCCGTTCTTGATCCATGCTAACTTCAGCTCTGTTCAAGCTCCGCCTACATGTAGGATTTATCTCTGGAGTATTAGAAATAATATGCTATGCATTCTGCTCCACAGAAATTTATCAATAATCGGACTTGAGTAGCTTAATGGTTGCTTTCATGAGCTAAGACTTATGGCACCAACCACCATCATAAATCAGATACCTTTAACTAAGCATTCATCTGGTGTGCATAAGGTCAGGTCTGCATCAGCATCGATATCTGAATTAGCCTTCTGAATATCTGGCCATCGAAATTATGCTAGTAAGCTGTAGGATCTTTTAACCCTATGTTCATCCTCATTATAAATGCCCCTTAATCATAATACTTTGTTTCCCTAGCTTCTAAGTTTGTTTCATGCCAACAAGCTACATTTGAGACTCATGAGCCTTTTGACAAAGACTGTTTCAAGAAGTTTTCCCAGACCCATTGAGATGTGGTTATGAACTTTGAACAATGGTCTTCGAAATAAATGCTATTCTGGCTGATGNGTTTTCTGTACGGCCCACTCTGACGGCGTCAGCCCTAACAAGTGATGGCGTCAGCCCGCCGTTTTCACCAAATCGAAGATTTTTTCGACCTCTTCGCGTGGGCTTTGAATCACCTAAATCTGAGTTCGTATGAAGATTTTATTGCCAAAACAGTAACAGCTACTCCGCGCGCGAGTTGTGCATTGAAGAAAACGACAAAGTCAAGAATCCAAGCTGAAACAGTACCTGACGGCGTCAAGCAATACAAGGTGACGCTGTCACTCATTGAAGAATAGGTGGATAATTTTACACTTGACGGGCCAGAAAGTTGTTGGTGCATTTACACGTGATGGCGTCACGTGTTAAAACACCAAGGCCGTCACATTATAAGACAACAAGAGACGTCCCAGAAGACTTTTGAAGGTGACGGCGTCAGGATTCAACCTGACGACGTCAGATGATATAGAGTGACGACGTCAGGAAGAAGGCTTGCACAAGAAGAAACCGTAGTGAAACCGTCACAAGATGATCAAGACAATCACAACTCGCGCGCGGAGTAGCTGTTACTGTTTTGGCAATAAAATCTTCATACGAACTCAGATTTAGGTGATTCAAAAGCCCACGCGAAGAGGTCGAAAAAATCTTCGATTTGGTGAAAACGGCGGGCTGACGCCATCACTTGTTAGGGCTGACGCCGTCAGAGTGGGCCGGACAGAAAACTGCCTATAAATATAACCTCTTAACTTCACTTTTTGTAAGCCCCAAACCCTAAGTCCGATTCGAGGGTTAGGGTAGGTGTTTTTCCAGCAACTTAGAGGGTTTCAATCACTCCATAAACATCTTGTATTGGTGTGTTGATTCTATCTTAATTATGTCTTCCATTATTATTGTTTCTTGTTCTTTATTGATTATGTTTTGCTAATTCACCTAGTGTTTACCTATGATTGTGTGAAACTTGTGTATAACTAATTAGATCTTATTGATTTCTTGTTGATGTTTGTGTCTATCTCCATCAATTAAGGCGTGACAACTTCAATAGGTCTAGTTGGTTTAGTTTATAATTCTTGCTTCCTATTGTTTCTTGTTTTGATTGGGTGATATCGATGTTAGGATTAGAAAAACTGGCTAACTTCCAATTGGTGACTTGCTTGAACGTTCTAAGAAACATGAATCGGATGTGCACTATGATTAATTTGTTGTATTTAATGCATAAGTGAATTCTAGTGATTTCATGGTTAGGATACTAAACGTGTCGCCATAGGATGAAGTAGGAGCTTATAGAGTTAGGGAAGATCGTGCACGGCCCTACGAATGGTATTAAGGAATACAACCCGTCAGTTAAAACAAGGTGTGACAATTCAATAGGGAGAATTGGATAGCTAGCATGGAGTAATACATCATAGGTAGATACGCTTCACCTCCCTTGTAGAACCCAAATTTAATTTCCTTGCACATTAGTTTAATTTGTAGATAATTAGGTTAGTTGACTAGCAACTAATTCCGCCCACTCTTCCAATACCCGAGATTTTTACCTGCTTTCCACAAAACATAAAAATACAAAAAGAATCATCCCTCACCCTTAGACCTAATTATAGTAGTTTTCAATCGTAACGACACTATTTCCCGAGAGAACGATCAATCCCCCGGTACTTGCCACTACACTATACTACATCGGTCAGGTACACTGCCTGGTGGGGATTGCAAGCTTCTCAAGATCCCTTGAGAAGTAAAACCTATTGCAAGGTTGCAAAACCTACGCATCAAGTTTTTGGCGCCGCTGCCGGGGAATCGTTATTGTTTCGGTTGAATTTTATTTTTACTTAGGTCTACTCATTAGATTCCTTTCTAGTGAGATTTTTATTTTATTTTTTTAGGTTTTCTTTCGTCTATCTTTTTTTCTTTGTTCTTTTGTTCGTAACCATTACCATCTGCCATCATGGAAGGTGGTAACAAACAGGTCCCTCACTTTTTCAGAATTACATCTTTGGTCCTTGTTATTTTCTACAAACCAAACTAACCTAAACTAAACTAAACCCAAAAATAATAAAACCCTTTAACCCATTAAGCCCAAAAACCATCTCAGCCCAATACTCCCTTTATAATAAACGGGGTCAAACCCCGTTTGACTTTCATCCCTCCCAAACCACCCTTCACTGCTCATCACTCTCCCTCACCCCTGCAAACACAAAACCAGGTGGTTTCACCACCACTTCACCTCTCCACCTGTCTCACCACCTCATCCCTTCCACCTCACCACCTAAAAACACAACCCATGATGCAATTAATGCATCTCCACCACTTTTTTCACCCAAACCATACCACAACCCCTGTTTCTGCTACTAACCTTCCAACTTGACCACTAAATATCTAAATTGTCTCCCCTCCACCTCCACATCCTTCCAAGAATCTTTAATTGTTCTCAAACTACTCTCACTGTTCAAATAGTGATTTGGCGCCAAAAGTCCAAATGGACGTTTGTGATGAATTGGATGAAATCAAGGGTCAAGATTGATTGGGATATGTTCAGAGGTCGACAAGGAAAGAGAATTGTCAATATAAATCAAGAGAGGAGCAGTTTAGTGACCGATCTAGTTTANTAAAAAATAAAATAAAAATACCAGTAACTAGATAATCTACTAAATAAGCTACAAACCTAATTTAAGCTAAAAAGGACTTAAAATGAAGAAATGAAAAATCAAAAACCACTTCTGCTGTTGAAAACGTGTTTTTGCAGCCCGAAAAAGTCAAATACTTGGTCAAGTAAAGTCAAATACTTGGTCAAATAAAGTCAAATTTGAGAACTGACCAAGGATATACTTGGTCAAGTAAAGTCACCATACTCCCTGGATTAGTATTGTTCTCAAGTATTTGACTTTATTTGACCAATATCCTTGGTCAATTTAGGTTGACTGTTTGAGGCCAATCAAATTTTGGCGCCGCTGCCGGGGAGCTGTGCTGCGTTCTACGAATTTTTGAAGCATCAGTTGTTTGAATATCTATCCATCGTATATATCCCTTATATATATATCATATTTTCTTCCAAAAACAATATAAAATACAAAAATATTCTCTTTAGTATATATATATCAGAAAAAGAAATACTTGTCACCAAGTATTTCACAAAAAGAAGCTAAATAAAATAAACATCCTCGGTCTTCCGTGGAAGGAGGGCTGTTGTAAACCATAATAAATTCACAATCAAAGAATATAAACTTACCTTTGTGTCTCTGTGAGTGGTATACCTTTTTAAAAGAAGCCACTCACTTGTGATTATTGGTTAAGTTACTGTGAAAACTTGGATTCATTCCGAGAAAAATTTTTGAAAATCCCAAAAAGATTCTTCTAACCTAGTCTAAGTTTCCATCACTCAAAGGATTCTTAGATTCGTCTTAGTGCATGCGCACTCGTTCTTCTAGGTCATCAAGCCCTCTACGTGAGCTTGTAAACATACCTCGAAGACGTCGTAGACGTTCTGCTCCATCAGTCGTATCCGAGATACGTACTGAACCAAAAACCCCTGTCATCATGACAGAAGACCGCCCAATGAATGAGCTTCTCCAGGCACCCATTGAGGGCTATGGAGATGCCATTGTTGTTCCAGCCATCGTGGCTGACACTTTCGAGCTCAAAACCGGGTTACTGAATCTTGTAACCCAGAGCCAATTCTATGGTTTTGAGAGGGACGATCCTCATGCTCATATTAGATGGTTTAATAAGAT
>LBNU01032474.1:4714-17588 GCA_014162995.1 Artemisia annua
TTTTATATATTTTTGTGGTATTTTATTTTTATCTCAATGTATTATATATGTTTTTGCAATACTCAGTTTCCACTAGGCAAACCGCATCCAATGCTTCATTAGGAAGAGTGATATGCACATTAATTTATGCCTAGCAGCATTAAGTTATGCCAAGCAGCATTAAGTTATGAGTTACTAGCATTTACCCAAATTCCAATCCAAACAGCTTTTTCTTTGCCTTTCCTGCAAAATGTCAGTCTAGAAACAAAGAAAACTCAAACCATAACATATGAACAATGATTACAACATCTAACCCCTCAAAATTACATAAGTTATCAATAATGTGTGACCATATGTATTGAATTGTGACTACACTTAAATAATGAGTGACAAAATATGACTCTATGATTTAGACACCTAAATAAATACTTCATGTGACCATATATAACATCTTGAGTTCACACTTTGCTATAAATAATAGTCACATAAATATTTCACAATGTGACTATTTTGAATGTATTGGCCACATATAATACACTTATAATGTGGCAACAAACATAATTTAGATACGCATTTGTGATATGGTGTGACTATTGTAAAGCCTATAGTCACATGATCGTGCTTCAATTAAATGTGACTATACACATTAGGATTTGGCAAGCAAACACACACTAAACTTTAGACACACATATTAACTTACGTGACTATATGTATCGAATTTTCATTACACTTAATCATGTTTCTATGGTTTCGTGTGACCATATATGACATTTGGACACACTCTTCAAGTGTGCGACATATATTTGTCACTTTTAAATGCATATCGTGACTAACGCTTCAAACTTACTTTTCAGTTGTCACACATTTCAAATTCATATGTGGCTAAGTATTTAGCAAAGAATAGCAGTCACGTTTAAATAATGTGTGACAAACTTGACTATATAATTTAGCCACATACATAATTACTTCATGTGACCATATATCTATTTTGGTTACACTCTTTAATTGGTTGACATATATTTGTCACATACGTATATCTGTAGCGTGACTAATGCTTAAAGCTGATTTGTATCGGTCACACGTCCCAAATTAAACGTGAATAATGATCCAAAAATATTTACCAGTTACCCTCTAGTCACATAAATACACAAATGTGTGACATATATCTTCCGAAATGGTCACACAAGTCGGATAGAGTGTGGCTGTTTATTTTATTTTCATACATTTAGTCACGTAAATATGTTACAGTGTGACCGTTTGAAATCGACCATGTGTGACGATAGGCCATTTTTGTACTAGTGGTAGGGCCGAGTACGATCCTCCCTAACTCTATAAGCTCCTACTTTACTCCTATGTCGAGCCGACTAAAAGCTCCTAACATGGGATCACTAGAATTCGTTTATGCATTAAATACAACCATAGAATCGTAGTACACATCCGATTCATATTTCTTAAGACGTTTAAGCAAGTTACCGTATAGGAGGTTAGCCAGTTTTCTTAAGCCTAACATCGACATCACCCACCCACAACAATCATTAACAAACCAACAACAAGTAATCAATAGCTATGTTTCATTAGATCTAAGCAAACACAAGAGAAACCTAGCCTAGCATGTTAAAGTAAAGACAAGCATAAGATATAATCAAGCAACACATAGACATATTGATTGATTTGAAAGGAGACTTATCTTTAATTGAACATGAATGATTCAAGGGTGAAAAACCCCTGAAAATACAGTAAACCACGACCTAGGGTTTATCCCTAAAGTTCTCCCCAAAAGTTACACACCTAATGAATGAAAATTAGAAAACTATATATAGATTTTACAACTTGACGGCGTCACGTTTTAGCTTGTGACGCCGTCACCTCGCCGCCAAAACTCTTCTCGGATTGCTCAGATCCACTCTTGACGCCGTCCCTCTTTAAAACTCTCTGGGCCGTCTCTCTTTAACTTATAACGTGACGGCCTTGGTGAAATAACACGTGACGCCGTCACGTGTAAATGCTTCAAAATCTTTCTGGCCCGTCAAGTGTAAAATTATCCACCTCTTTGTCAAAGCGTGACGCCGTCACCTCGTAAAGAGTGACGCCGTCAGGTACTATTTCCAGCATAATTTGAGACTTGTCGTTTTCTTCACTTTTATGCTCCAAAAACGTCCAAAATGCCTTCTTTTCCAGATTTCTTCTCCAAAGTACCTAAAATGACAAAAGGAATGACTTAAGGCAATCTTTGATCAAATAATTACGGATTAGGGCTTAAATGACCCCCTAAAAGCGTAACACTTGTCGCCTCATCAAATACCCTTACACTTGAGATTTGCTTGTCCTCAAGCAAATGCGCTTTTATTCCTATCAAAATATGAGCTAGGGGTCATTTAACACTAATATAAAAGTAATTACAACAAATAGTCATTCCACCCTAGTCATAACAAGCACGAAAATCATATACTAGCACCTTACAAATAGTGTTTGGATACTTTCATCTCTCGGGTGTTATAAACCTATATAACTAAATGGAAATGGAAAAATATCACTCACTACCTGTCATAGCAAATAGATTACCATAGGCTTGGGAAAGGATCAAAAACCTCCTCCACTAGGCGTAAGCACCTAAGATAAACTATCAAAGAGGGCTTTTCAAGGGTTTTAATGTTAGGTGTTGGGATATGATAAACACGGTTTGTTGGAATAAAGGATATTTTTAGTGGTGGCGAGTTAATTATCTTGATCAAATACATGCACAATGTGGTGTTGCTAAGCCAAGACTCGACTCGACTTAAGCTAATAAGAAAATAACATGAACATAAGTAAAAATAAAAGGAAACGGGATGGTAGTCCGTATGTTTTTTCTCCCTATCATCCAAAATAATACATCATAGGGGCCTCGGTTCTCCCCTTACACTTGAACTTTTACATACTTTACAAGTAACTATTCTAATGACCCGAATTAAGATAATTGAAAAACTTGGAGTACTTTAAAATATTAACGCACTTATGGGGGTAATAATTGATTTCTTCCCCATTACTCCACTACATCAGTACTTTACCCATGATTCCCAATCGTCCCAAAACAATATGTACAAGGATATGACTCGACTTAGCAACTATGTAATCAATAAGACAATTAACTAAGGGTTAAAACAAATGTTGTCACAATAATGCACTAAAGATGAGTGCATACAAGGTAGGCTAAGGCGATTTGGGTGTACATTTGGACGTGGATTGTTAACAAATTCTTCCTTTAAGTAAAATGCTTAAAGTTAGAAACGAAAAGATAGGCTCTGAGGGGTGTACTAGGGGTATCATGTACTAAAAATGAGTACAACGCTAAGGTGTGGGAGAATTACTTGACCAATGAGGTCAATGTAATTATATTACGGGTGTAAAACATTGGTTATCCTAATGCCTCTTATCATGTAGTAAATCTAACTTCACGAATGTAGTCTCACTTGTGGATTTGGGATGGTCACTAACGCAAGTTCTAGAATCTAATTACTACCGGTACACACAGAAGCACCAACAATGAATGCTTTTCCTAATAATTCTAGGGGAGAACCTCACATATTTGGGGGGAAATTTTTGAGTGGTACGGTTTTTGTGCTAGTAATACAACTCCTATCCATGAGACGCTTATTATGCCTAAAGTTTCACTCCTATATGTTGTAAAAAATTTTAAATTTGGCGCTAAAATTGCCCTAACAAATATTTCTCTCAGTTTTATTACACATCTACCATTAAACAAAACAAAAATCAAGCATAATAGCATTTTCTAAGGTGTCTTCATTTACCCCTTTACACTTAAACTGAACATTGTCCCCAATGTTCACATAAAAGATGCAAAAGTAAAGAAAATGAAAGAATGAAACAAATACTCCCCTGATTCGTTTGATGTGGATCGTGTGGTAACATGGTTAGATCTTCTTCCAAGATGATGTAAAAGCTTCAAGATCAAAGCGACGCCAAAAACTTGATGTCATGAACTCGATTCCATGTTCATCTTCTTGTCCAATGTAACCTGTTAAACCTGAGAAAACAATCTAGGCAAACCTTGCGTAAAATCGGCGGCTAAATTTATATAGGGATATAATGCTTGTGGAATGAAAGCTTTGTAGATTCCTGGAGTTAAATATGCAGTAATTTTCATAGTCCGGCAGAAAAACTAAATTTTAAAAACCTTTTTCTGGAATCAGTACCTGACGCCGTCAGGTTTTAAAGCCTAATGCCATCAGAATTGATATGACAGAATTCTTATGTTTAGTTTCCAGAAAATTTCTGGAAAAACAAATACCTTAATTCCTGGAATCCTGCAAAATTTCATTATGACTCGATACAAGCATTTGACTCAAACAAATATTAATATGTATGTTTATATCTCATTGTTATCGCTCATGTTCAATTCGTTCTTTGAAAACACATTTGGATTTCCCTTATACTTATCTTTTGCAAAATACCTTTATATGTAGTTTAGACGAAGTTAAAAACAAAATTAAGCATTTTCACAAATTATTTGATACATGAACAATGAATAACAAGATAAAGCATATATATGAAATCAAATAAAAGCAAACAAACAAACAAACAATTAAAAGCTTTGGGTTGCCTCCCAAGAAGCGCTTGTTTTTGTTCGAGTCACGAGCCTGACTCTACCCTTATTTAACGAAAATAGGGGAGGTTTTCCCTACACTTAGGATTAAGTTCGGGTGATAGTAGCGATACGCACCAACTTGATAGGAGTAGGCCATGTGAGAAAATAGTGGGGGATGAATTGTATGCTCAAAGGGTTGTACTCCTTTCATCATAACCTTACCTAGTTCAATTGGGTCAATGGGTGAATTGAAATTTTCTCCTAAAAAGGGATCGTCTTCTATCAATTTCGAGAGACTCCTAGTTGGGAATCCATCTTGACCTAATAAACCCGGTTTAAACCCATAATGCTTCTTGTGATGAATCATGAATGGGTGATGTAAGTATGTAAGGTCATGGTTCACTCCTATATTGGATTCCATTCCACATTGCTTAGAGTCTACTACCTTCATCGTAAAACTACCCGTACTATATGGTTTGATGGGTGGATCGGGACCTATTTCAATTCCTAAATTT
The DNA here is from genome assembly GCA_014162995.1 of Artemisia annua. NCBI lineage: Eukaryota > Viridiplantae > Streptophyta > Magnoliopsida > Asterales > Asteraceae > Artemisia > Artemisia annua. Next base: position 9,794 of record LBNU01032474.1, read on the forward strand.
TCATCCAAGGATGGAAGATTAGGTAACGGTTTTGGTTGAGGCTCCGGTTCATCAAAACTAGGATCTTCCATAGAACTAATAGAAAGGTTATAACTACAAGTATTCAAACTTATTTCTTCTAGTTGTGTTTGGTCCAAGGGCTCTACCTCTATTGAGGTTCCTATAGTCTCTTCTACTTCTTCCGGGTAAGTTATGGGTGGTGTGTATGCCTCAAATGATGGTAGGACTTGTGGGGTACTCTGTGGGCTTGCATTATTTTCCTCATCCTTCCTCGTGTCTAGATCATCTATATCCTCATAAAAAACCATCAATTCATTCAACTTATGGTTCACGGTTAGGAAGCTTTCCTCAAAATTTTTCCAAAGGGTCTCACTAAAAGGAATTGATCCTGATAATGCTCGTCTAATAGAAATTACACATGCATAGAATTCATCAAACTGATGAGAGGGATGTAGCATATATAAGACCTTTTGACCGGGAAATAGTCAAAGAAAGTCAACCGGGAGTATTGGATATCCCCGGATCGTGTCCGTGTGTGGTGTGAAATTCGAAGTCGAAAACCGTTTTGTGATCGGGTGATTTGAATGGGATATCAAGAGAATTTGAGATTTCTAAACTAATTTGACAAATAAAAACTCAAAATAATGCAAATAAACAAATAACGGAAACACGTAATGCACAAATTAACTAAAACGTAATCTAAATCTAAAAAAAACGTAACACGTGAAATTTTTAAAAATGTCAATTACTTGAAAAGTTGTAAAAATGCTAATCGTAACCTAAAAGAACTTAAAATGGAGCCTAAATTGAAAACCGTGCGGTAAAATCAAAAATAACGTAAGTGCGTTGAATAAAAAGTGAAATTAAAGCAAAACTAATCCTACGGGTACGAAAATAATTTTCCTATGTCCTAAATGATAAAATAAAATTTTGAAAAAGGGAAATTTAATTTTTTGACTTATAATTAATTTATTATGACTAAATTACTATTTTAACTAAATTAGATCATTAAAAATATTAAATAAAAAGTAAAAACTTCTGATTTTTTTTGTGAAACTACTCTAAAGTATGAGGAAGCCAAGAAAATTAGAAAGGGAGGGAATTGCAGAAATGGTCCCTGTGGTTTGCCCAAATTGCAAAATTCGTCCCTGAGTTTTTGAAAGTGCAGGCGGCCTCCCTGTGGGGAAAGTTTCGTTCCATTTTGGTCCCTGGCAGATAACGACGTTAGTTTTTGTGGGTTAGTTTTTGGACCAAGCTTTACACACGAGGGCATAATTGTCATTTCAGTTGTTACCCACATTATTTATTATACTTAAACGATCCCAATTCTCACAAAGTAACTAATTCCACTTCTAAAATCATAACCCTAACCCCTGTCATTTTCGTCCCCATTTGATTAGGGTTGTTTTAATTACACTCCTTAAAAATTGGCCACATATAAACATGGCCACACCTAGCCAACATTGGTATATTAGACCAGATGGAGAAAAGTTTGATGAAACAGTTTATGGTAAAATCTTACTTTGGTCTTTTCCTTTTTTTTTAATGTTTCATTCTTAAATATTGTGTAATTATGACTAAAATACTCATATTTTTTTTGTGAAACAGATGCATATCCCAACTTGTTTACAATGAGGTTCCATCATGGTGGACGGTTCACAGAGTGCCCAAAAAGAAAGTATGTTGATGGTGAGGTGACCTTTGTTGATATGGTAGACATTGATAAATTCAAGATGGATTTGCTATATTCAGTTTTGAATTGCATAGGTTATGATGATAATGCCATAACATATTTTCACTACAAGATACCATTGAAAGGTTTAGATTATGCACTAAGGCCTTTAAGTAGTGATAATGATGCCTGCAAAATGTTAAAGTATGTTCCTAAGCATAAGACTATCTATGTTTTTGTTGAGCATGACCAGACAACAATAGGAACTTGTGGTAACTTAGATAATTTGGATATAGTTGAAGAAGATGATCATGTTAGGCAGTTTGATGAGCATGTGGATAAGGTTGACTTAGAGAATGATGGTGCTGAATTAGAGAATGAGGGTGATGACTTAGAAAATGAGGATAATGAAAGTAACCAAGATGATGAAAGTAGCACATCTGATGAGCAAGACAATGAGAATGAGGATAAGGTTGAGGAAATAGTTGATGAGGATCACATAGTAGAAGAAGTGGATGTGCCCATGAAGGGGTTTAACTTTCAAGTTGATGATGATGGACAGGCTGAGCCTGTTAACCCAATTGTACCTCATGTCCATGTGGATGAAGAGGCTGTGGAAGAGGTAGATTTTGATTCATTAGACAGTGATATTGGTGATGATGAACTATCTGAGAGAAGAAAAGGTGTAAGGAAATTAAAGAAAGCTGCTGGTGCCTCTGGTATTAAGAACAATTTCTTTGTAGGCAAGGAATTTCCAAATAGAGATGAAGCCAAGGATAGGATTAGAGCTTACTCTGTTGAGTGTAGAAGGAACCTTGAATTTGTAAAAAATGACAAGGAAAGGATTAGGGTTAGGTGCATTGGTGTTGTTCCCACTATAAATAACAAAGACAGTTTTTTAGATGAGGATAAGGGTAAGGGTAAGGTGGTAAATACACTTGCAGAAGAAGACAAAGAACATTGTCCCTGGTTACTTTATATAGGAAAAGGAGACAAAGGAAAGTGGGTGGTTAAAACTTTAAAGGATGAGCATAAATGTTTACAATCTAGGAAAATAAAAGCAGCCACTTCTACCTTTCTTTCCAAACACTGTCAAGATCTTATCAACATGAATCCTCAAATCCCAGTTGTAGCTGTACAAGAACATATGCAGAAAAAGTTCCATGTGGGTGTATCCAGGACTAAAGCCTTTAGGGCTAAAGCAAAAGCACAAGTTGAAATGAGAGGTGATGCTACTGTGCAGTATTCATTATTGAGAGACTATGTGATTGAGCTACAGAGATGCAACCCAGGTACTACAGTTAAGGTTGATGTATATGGGGAACAAGATCCTGATTCACCAACTAGAATGTTTAGGAGGATCTATGTTTGTCTGGGTGGTTTGAAAAAGGGGTTTCAAGCTGGTGGAAGGGATCTCTTAGGTTTGGATGGTGCATTCATGAGAAAACCTTATGTGGGTCAATTGCTTACAGCAGTGGGTGTAGATGCTAATAATGGCATATACCCAGTGGCTTATGGCATAGTGGAATCAGAGAATCAATACTCATGGACTTGGTTTTTAAAATGCCTTGGTGATGACCTAGACTTGTACAGCAACTCTCATTTCACCTTCATCACAGACAGGCAAAAGGTATGATTCATATTTCAAGTCAGACCAATATAACTGTTTTAAAATGTTGTAAATTTCATATTTAAATTAAGGTTAATGTAAGTGTTTTAAATTGTTGTATTAGGGACTGGTACCATCTATTGCAAAGTTATTTCCATCAGCTGAGCACAGGTTTTGTGTAAGACACATATATGAAAACTTTAATCTCACATGGAAAGGTGGAGAATACAAGGAAATGCTGTGGAAGTGTGCAAAATCCTCAACTGTGGTTGAATTTGACAGAGCTATGGAAGAGTTGAAAAACTACAATGAAAAAGCTTATGAGTGGTTGAAGAATATTCCCCCACACCATTGGAGCAGGTCACACTTTTCTGGTATGTACAAGTATTTACAGTTTACATAAATATGTTACATTGAATTGGTTAATGCATAAGCTGACACTTGATATATATACACAATATAGGGAGAGCTCATTGTGATCTTTTGATAAACAACATTTGTGAAGTCTTCAATAGACAACTGTTAACTGCTAGGGATAGCCCAATAATTTCTGCATTAGAGTATGTGAGGGAGTATCTTATGAAAAGGATTGTTATTGTCCAAAAAATCATTCAAAAAACTGAAGGACCACTTACTCCTGCTATCACAAAGATTTTTAACAAAATCAAAGAGGCTTCAACACAGTATTCTGTTGAATGGAATGGAGCAGACCAGTTTCAAGTAAAAGGTCCATGGGGGGACCAGTGTGTAGTGAATTTGAAAAACAAAACATGTTCTTGTAGAAAGTGGGAAATATCTGGCATCCCATGTAAGCATGCAGTGGCTTGTATACATGATATGGCAGATAATGGTTCAGATGTTGGAACTCCAGAAGACTGGGTTCATGAGTCTTACAAGCTTCAAACTTGGCATGATGTTTACTCTTTTAAGATTAATCCAGTAGCATGCAGACAATGGTGGGCTAAGTTTAAATCTGCTACTACCTTGATTCCACCTAAATCAGTTCCAAAGATTGGCAGACCACCCAAAAAGAGAAAGAAAAGTGCTGGTGAAATTGAAATGGTAAAAGAGGGAAAGCTTACTAGAAAAGGTAAGACAGTTACATGTGGTATTTGCAAGGGCACAGGGCATAATAAAAGAAGTTGTAGTGCAAGGGTTCAAGGTGTTAGAACTAGTCAAAGTGGGCCAAGTGTTGATGGAACAAGAACTGCATCAACAAGTAAAGCTGGAAAAAAGACTGCATCAACAAGTAAGCCTGCTACTCAACCAAGTCAAACTGTGCCAAGTCAAGGTGTGCCAAGTCAAGCTGTGCCAAGTGAAGCTGCAAGCCAGCATGCTACTCAACCAAGTGGTTCTCAGCAAGCATCTCAGCCAAGAGTTAAAAGAACAAAGACATCAGCAAATAGGCAGCTAACTCCCACTAAGAAATGACTTTGTTTGTGGTGTTTTTAAGACTTTGTTTACCATGTACTTGTCTTTTGGTTCATTATGGGTATGTTCTAGTTCATTATGGGTAATTCCAGACATTAAGACCTTAGGGTCATTCTGATAAGAAGTTAGGGTCATTGTGATACAAGTTTTCACCTTGTAACAGGTTTCATACCTTGTTAAATGTATTACAATGGTTACCTTTTATTACTATCCTTTATGACTATCTATCTTGTTTCAAATGTATGACTATCTATCTTGTTAAATGTAACAGGTTATATACCTTGTTACATAGGTTTGCTACTCATAATCCTTTAACATGTATTACTCATCTCATGTGTAATTGAAACAAAAATTCAAAACCAATGACTATTGTTGCAACATTTCTGCTAGAGTAAACTGCAATGTCTGTTAAACATAGGACTTTCATTACTTGATAAAAACTTGAACTTCATACAAAATCAATTGACCATTACATATTTCCTAGTCAATCTTACAAGTTCAATTTTGCAATAAACAACTAACAACCTACCATTACATCAACATGAACAAAATAAAAAAGATCCAACTGCCAATAAGGCAAATCTTCAACCTTCGATTTTCAGCAACCATTCCATCCAAAGCCTGTTGTAGTCCATTTCTTGTCCTTAGCAAACCAGGGATTATTGCAATTGCACGAGCACACATAGGAGGATCCACCCAAAGAAAAAAACCACAACCTGGTACTTGGGAGCAAGCTTGAAAACGACGACCAGGGTTTAAGTTAGTCCATGAAGTTCTAACAACTGCTGGGTTACCACAAAAACAACTCATTGTTATGTGTGTGTCGTAACAATGAGTGTGTTTTTGAGAAAATAAATTAGGGTTTATGGTAGTGGTGGATTTGGGCGTGTTTTGATTTGGGGAGAATAAAAGAGTGGATTAATTTAACTTATGTAAAGGGTGGGTAACAACTGAAATGACAATTATGCCCTCGTGTGTAAAGCTTGGTCCAAAAACTAACCCACAAACACTAATGTCGTTATCTGCCAGGGACCAAAATGGAACGAAACTTTCCCCACAGGGAGGCCGCCTGCACTTTCAAAAACTCAAGGACGAATTCTGCAATTTGGGCAAACCACAGGGACCATTTCTGCAATTCCCTCTTAGAAAGGGCTTACCAGCTCATATAGATAAGCTGTAATAAGCTAATTGTGAATAAGCTTAAAATAAAAATAAAAATAAAAAAGCTGATAAAGGAAATAATGTTACAAACTATAACGCAAAAGACCCAAGGGCACTTCTGGTTATAGCTTGTGTTGTGTGTTGTCGTCTGTTAAAGCAAGAGGTCAGGGGTTCGAATCCCATGAACCCTCTTTTTTCAAAAACATTTTTTTTTCAACCTTTCTTTTACAAACTAAAAGAACAGATGGAAATAAACAACTTTTGAAACTACAACTTTTTCTAAAATGCAACAGATAAGTAGATAGAAGAGCAAAAAAAAAAGGGGACAGTTTCAACTAAGGGCTCATAAAATGATTTAGCTTGAAATCTAAAAAGCTAATAAAAGGATCTAATAAGCTAGACTAATGGAACAATAAGCTGAGTTATCTAAAGGAATACCTAAAAAGCAGTAAGGAACAAATAGCAAGGAAAACATAAGCTAAAAAGCATTAATCTAAGCTATATTCTATCATAGGCTACTGAGTGTAAAACTAGCTTAGGGACAGATTCAGAGGCTGAGATTAAACTAACAAATAAGCTCAAAAAGCTAAAACAAGTTGAAAAATATAAAATCTACACTACTAAATGTTTATATAACTAAAACCAAGCTCTAATCCTACTCCTACCTAGCTAAAATAGGGATCAAAACGGGGCAGTTGGGCTGCTGAAGCAGTTTTGTGAAAGTGGGTCAAAAATGAGATTTTGACTCACAACACCCTAAAACCAGATCCTAGATGCTTATACTAACCTATTTGGCACTAGTTTAAGCAAAGAAAACAACTACAAGTGCCTAATCAAGATTCTACCTAAACTACTTTTATAAAACAGTTTCAAAATAAAAGCATTTGGAAAACACACTCAAAACCTTAAAAACTTCTTAGACATGCAAAATTTTGATTCACAACTACTAAAAACAGTCAAAGAAAGCTGATTGAGTTTGAAATTTTGGTTAAAAACAAGGTTTGGCCAAAAATTTGGCTTGTGCCAAACACTCCCTTAATGGGCAGTTTTGGTATTTTTAAAAAGTAAAGGGTATTTTGAAAGCTAGAACTTGTAAGTAAATGATGGATTTAGCTGTAACTACTCTAAATAAGCACTAGTGAACTGGAAACAAGCAATGAAATAAGCTAATAAGCAATAAGCAGTTTTTTTTCTTTGTAAGACAGTAAGTAAAAAAAAGAAAAAAATGCTTTGGGATTAAACTTAGAAAGCTGGAAATTACAATACTGAAAGTTTAAAAAGCCAGTGAAAAGATTATACTAAAACTAAAACTACTCCTACTTAACTACTACTACCTACTCCTAAAATCCTACTCCTGATCTACTGCCAAACAATGGCTTCATGTTTTTCTATTTATAGGGAACTCTTTAGGGTTTTTGCCTCTGCTTCTTTGTCTCTTTCTGAATGTGTTTTGTTTTGTGAGATAAATGAGCACTTGTGTTTCTTTTAGCTTCTCACAGCCCTTGATCTCTTTCTTGTTCTCCAAGTGCAATTTTGAGCCGTAGGATCATGATGTGGGAGGTTGGATTGATGACATGGACAAGGGAGGGGAGGCAGGAACATAAGCATGTGAAGGTTTGGAAGGACTTGGGGTGATTTTGAGGCAGATAGTGATGGTTTGGAGGGGTTTGATTTGGCGGGAAAGACTGGTAAAAGTGATATCTCGCTCGAATTTGTGAAGCTTATTGTGATAATTAGCTTTGAACTTCGATTAAGCATCTCTTTCATTTTCTTGAGCCTTTAAGAAATAACTTTGTCATCACGGGCTTTACTTAAGCAAATTTCATCTTCGGCTTCAATTTTAAACTCTTTTCCAAATCTCGTGCTCGTTTAGGGCTTTTTGGTTGGTTTTCAGGCCATTTATGCAATATCCTTTCCTGCAC
>LBNU01032475.1:60931-81614 GCA_014162995.1 Artemisia annua
ATAATAATAATAATAATAATAATAATAATAATAATAATAATAATAATAATAATAATAATAATAATAATAATAATAATAATAATAATAAATATGATTTGCACACTCAAAAAAGTTAATTGCACACTCAAGGTACAAGCGGTAGAAGCAGAGTGTTTAATACTGTACAAGTATTTAATGCACAGATGGAGTGTCCCAATCAATTTATAAAGGGAAAGTGTGTAAATCAATTCCCCAATACATAAACCCTAATTTAACACACTCTAAAAAATCATAACAAATCCCAAATCAAAATCAAATTAACTCATGTCGGCTTATCTTTGTGATGATTACTGCAATTGTGACAAGCAAGCAATGGTGGTAACTTCTTGGACACCAACCAACCCTGCTCGACGTTTCATTTGCTGCCAAAATCGATGGGTAAGTTATCAGATACGTTTTGTTTAAAGATTATTAAGTTTAAATGTTTAATATACTACATTTTTTTGATTTTAGAAATCGAGTACGAGGAAATGTGATAAATGGGATTGGTATGATCCAGAGGAAGAATGTGAGTGGTACAAGATGCATTTGTTTGAGATGTATAAAACTCTGAAACCCAATCAAAGGCGTGAGGTTCTAATTGAAGTTAATCGTCAAAGAAGGATTGAAGAATTGGAGGCAGAGTTGAAAAATGCCTTAAAGAAAGTCAGTTTTTGGAGGTCAACACTTTGTGTTTTTGCAGTTGTGGTTTCTTTGGTACTTTCACTGAAGTAGTATAGTGTTTATGGCTAGATTGTGTGATTTGTAGTGACTCATGTACCCCATCTTTTTGGTGAATGGTTAAGTGTTTGCTTGTAAATTTAACTGATCTTGATCTTTTGGCTACTCGATATCTTATGGCAGTAATTAACAAAAATGGCACAAATTGACTATCCTGTTTGACCTTATGCAAATGAACGTACAGGCACAAAACTACCAAAAATTACCCAAAGTGACAATCATGCTTGGCTATTAGTTATCTTTTGATCGTAATTACCCGGAATTGCCCAAATTCACTTATTGTTCTTTCTTGTTCCGTGCTTCCAACCGCTTGATTCGGTCATTGTAAAGTTCAACCAACCATTGTTCAGTACCAAATAGGCCTCCAGAATTGCATTTGTCCCAAACTTCTTGGGTTAGGCCGTGGATTTCATATTTTTCTGGCATTGGAGGAAGAGGAGAAGTATCCCTTGATGGAGGAGGAGTAGAAGTATCCCTTGATGGAGGAGGAGGAGAAGTATCCCTTGAAAGTTTTGTTTTCTTTAAAGCAGGATTTGAAGATGATGAAGCCATTGCAGTTCCAAACAAAAATTGAATACGTAATGAAAAGATGGAAGAAGTTGGTTGTAATTCCTTTGTATTTATAGGCACACAAGAGTCGCAATGTCACAACGTTTAAGTGTCACAACGGTTTACAATTAAGTATTTAAGTGTCACAACGGTTTATAGTTACTTTTATACAGTTACACCGGTTTACAATAAGTATTTAACAGTCACAACGTTTCCCAATACTCACAATGTCAACGTTTTAATATTTAGGGATTTTGTTGCAAAAAAGGTCCCTAAAACGTTTTAATAACTTTTTTACAGTTACACCGGTTTACATTAAGCTTGATTTATGCCTAACAACATCAATTTATGCCTAGCAGCATTAAGTTATGCCAAGCAACATTAAGTTTTGAGTTACTATAACTCTTCAGGGTTTCATTTAACTTGATGTTTTAACTTTATTTCATTTGTAAATACAAGAATTTGTGATTAGATTATAACTTTTACATTATAGTTTTAAATTATTGTTACAAACATTTAAAACTACAAATTGTATTAAAACAGCGAGCAAATCTTTGTAAATTTTTAAAAAATAAAACAATCATATCTAAATTCATTTTTCAACTAAGTTAATCTATTTTTAGGTAATGATTAACATAATTAAAGTAGATTTCAACAACTTCATTTATGTTACAAGGATAAATGTGTACATGGTTAATGGTCAAAGTTCAAATTTTAACCTTCCAAATTCCACAATTAATTTCTGTCGAATTACTAGGCCTATAAAACCTTTACCTTTTTCTGCATTTCATCATTCTCAAACAATTTCTAAACACATACTTTCTAATCTACAAATGGATCAAGCAGGTTTGTGGTTTTTGTTTCTTACACATATTTACCAGTTTTATAAAATCTCTACAAACATCTGTATTTAGATATACGTGACATCATTTTCTTTGGTCCATTTCTAATCGTTTTATTGCTTTATGTTTTACAGCGGCATCATCCACACCACAACATCCTGCAGTTTTGTATCTTGAAAAAATGGAGCAAATAAGGAAGAAGAAGATGAAGGATTTGGAGAAGAATCAAAAGAAGCAAAGGAAGAAGTACAAAGCAAACAAGCTCAAGGCTGCAATAAGATGAAGGAAGAAAGCTAAACTTGAAGAAGATGAAACTGTCAGCGATGATGATCCTTTGGATCACATTGACTATGACAATCTTCATCTTGCTTATGATCAAGAGAAGGATCATAAGTTTAGTTTTTAGATTATTTTGTTATTTCTATTGTTATGTTTGTAATGTACTGTTATTTCTCCTATTACTTTTGTGGCATTTTATTTTTATATATCTCAATGTATTATGTTTTTTGCAATACTCAGTTTCCACTAGGCAAACCGCATCCAATGCATCATTAGGAAGAGGCATATGCACAAATACGATGAAGCACTTCAAGAGGGCATGTGCTATGTTGTTAGCGGTTTCTGTGTGACAAACACTATCTTTCATCTATTCATTAAGCTTGATTTATGCCTAGCAACATTAATTTATGCCTAGCAGCATTAAGTTATGCCAAGCAGCATTAAGTTCTGAGTTACTAGCATTCGCCCAAATTCTAATCCAAACAGCTTTTTCTTTGCCTTTCCTGCAAAATGTTAGTCTAGAAACAAAGAAAACACAAGCCATAACATATGAACAATGATCACAATTAGACTCAAACTAGAGAGACTATAAAATCCATATCTACCCCCTCAAAATTACATAAGTTATCAGAAATGTGTGACCATATGTATCGAATTGTGACTACACTTAAATAATGTGTGACAAAATATGACTCTATGATTTATACACCTAAATAAATACTTCATGTGACCATATATAACATCTTGAATTTAGTCACACAAACACTCAATGTGACTAATATCAAGGTTAACGATAACTGAGTTCACATTTTGCTATAAATAATAGTCACATGAATATTTCACAATGTGACTATTTTGAATGTATTGGTCACATATAATACCCTTATAATGTAGCCATAATCATGATTTAGGTACACGTTTATGATATGGTGTGACTATTGTAAAGCCTATAGTCACGTGATCGTGCTACAAATATATGTGACTATACACATTAGGATTTGGAAAGCAAACACGCACTAAACTTTAGACATACATATTAACTTACGTGACCATATGCATCAAATTTTCATTACACTTAATCATGTTTGTATGGTTTAGTGTGACCATATATGACATTTGGTCACACTCTTCAAGTGTGTGACATATATTTGTCACTCTTAAATGCATATCGTGACTAACGCTTCAAACTGAATTTTTAGTTGTCACACATTTCAAATTCACATGTGGCTATCTATTCAGCAAAGAATAGCAGTCACGTTTATATAATGTGTGACAAACTAGACTATATAATTTAGCCACATACGCAAGTACTTCATGTGACCATATATCTTTTTTGGTCACACTGTTCAATTGTGTGACATATATTTGTCACATATGTATATCTATAGTGTGACTAATGTTTTGAGCTGACTTGTATCAGTCACACGTCCCGAATTAAAAGTGACTAAAATGTCGAAAAATATTTACCAGTTACCCTCTAGTCACATATATACACCAATGTGTGACATATATTTTACGAAATGGTCACACAAGTCGGATCAAGTGTGGCTGTTTATTTAAGGCTGGTACATTTAGTCACGTAAATATGTTGCTGTGTAGCCATTCGAAATACGCTATGTATGACGAAAGGCCATATTTGTACTAGTGAAGTGCAATTGGGGTCCAATTGGTTAGCACAAACATATTCGGGAGAAACAGGATTTGTATATGAAATGGTGTCCTCAGAGGAAGCTTTACTAATGGGTGCAATGGACCTATTATCAAGGCATTGCGTCACTAAAGGAAACTTTCTACCAGTTGCCTTCCATTTCTTAACATTTACAAACTTAAGATTGGTCACTTTAGTTAAGGGGCACTGATTTCCTAGAGTGAACTTTCTTCCAATGGGTCTCCATTGATGACCAACATTAGTAAATATTTTTCCTGTGGGTCTCCACGGATAGCCTACAGTGGTGAATATCTTTCCTGTAGCTATCCAAACCATTTTTCCAGTTTATGTTTCTTAGCAATTTTAACTAAGGACGAGTTAGAAGACTTCAAAAATGAAACAACACAATCATCATGATTACCATAAATCAAACAGTCATTACAAGTCTTACAAGTAGCATCAGAATTCGAATTAATTACAGTACGCTTATAGCTAATACTAGAATCAACACGATTCGTTTCATTCAAATCAATCTTATTGTTCCTAAGGTGGTCTTCTACTTTCTTCCCTTGAGCACTCTTAGCTGGCGAAGTCCTATCATTCCTTGTATTGCAACTAGGCTTTGACCCGCTAGTTTTAGTGTCATTGTTTACTCCTGTAGAATTAATGACGGGAACATTATATTGTTGCACTGCTGTTGTTTTCTAGGAAGTGATGTGTTATGTTCAGATATTGTCAAAGGTACATCAAAGGTAACATGCTTGTTCTTAATCTCAGAGGATGATGCGCTAAGTCTATCTCGCATGTTAATGGTCTTAGGACATGTACCAATGGCATAATCTAAGAGTTCTTGCGATCAATTGGTGAGGAAACAGACATCTATGATGGTGTTATCAAGTGGTCTCACCATTCTATCCTCTTCAATGGTCTCACGAAGCATGTCAAGGCAATCCTTAAGATGTCTAAGGTAATCACTATGAACTAACTCATTGTTCCTAAGGGGAAGCAGAACATTCACGGTATCACATGCATATTTTTTACATTCGTAGACCTTTGAAATGACATTATCACATGCAGTAACAGGCATTTTCCCTTTCACCTTGGCCTTTAGATTCTCAATTTCATTTAGCAAAGAAGTTATTTTTTCATTGGTTTTGTCACGTGTGATCTTAATTGAATCATATAACTCTTTGTAATGTTGTTTGACTTTTGAATTTTCAGCTTGAAAACAATCATATTCATGTCTGAGTTTGTTGATGATGTCTTGCAATTGAAAATTCTGATAATCTGCAGACTGTGGTTTATGGGAGCCAATCACATCACTCTTGTTTGACTTCAATTGGGCAATTTGGGCCCTCAATTTTCGAATCGTGTTAGTGTGAGCTTGAATTTTTCATCCCGTTTGGCTAATTCAAAATATGCAGCAAATTCAGGAGCTTCCGAGGATGTCTTGGCATTCATAATTTTAACCCTTTCTTCTAAATGTTGATATTTTAATTGCAGGTTAAGATTATCAACTTCTAGTTTTGAAAAATGACTGACCATGTTATCATGGTCATCGTTTTGAATTCTTTCATGCAATTTTAAATTCTCCCCCTCAAGCTTAACAACATGATTCTGGAAAACATTCAATGCAACAGACATTTCATGAAATTGACAAGCAGTTAATGCAGAATCAATAGCAGTATAGAATACATCTTGTGCAATACATTTAGCAATCAAAGTGTCAATCATGATGAGAGCATTTTTCCTTGCAATTTCACTATATTGAAGATCTATTGCAATTTGTTTTCCCTCATTTTCCACATTTTTAAACACTTCTTTCATCTCTTTCACTTCAATTTCAAGGGATTTTTGCATGCCCTAAAAGTGTTCTTTGATAAGTTTAAAAAATGGGATAACTTCTGTTAAGTAACACTCTTTCGTTAGTTCAAATCCCCTCTCACCCTTAGTAATTCCCATTGGTGTAATTCTTTTTGCATGCCCTAAAAGTGTTCTTTGATAAGTTTAAAAAATGGGATAACTTCTGTTAAGTAACACTCTTTCGTTAGTTCAAATCCCCTCTCACCCTTAGTAATTCCCGTTGGTGTAATTCTCTTCTTACATGTTTTATCAAAATCAGCGAACATTTGACAAAGAACGTGGATGCTAATAAGAGTTTTACATTGTGTGGGAAGTGCTAACTGAACTAAGTGCATTGGTGTATTGGGGGGATACACGTTGGGGTAGCAAACTTTTTAGAGGTTTTAACCTTAAGTTCTTCAGCTTCCATTTTCTCAATGTCTAAGGGCCAAAATACCTGCTCTGGTGTTAACTTAGTTTGGGGTGCAAAAACAGTCAATCGATTCTGTTCATAGTAATCACGAGGTTTGATATTGACACGTTTTTGAATGCACTTGGGATCCTTCATTATATTATCAAATCTCTCTCTATTNTTTTTGCATGCCCTAAAAGTGTTCTTTGATAAGTTTAAAAAATGGGATAACTTCTGTTAAGTAACACTCTTTCGTTAGTTCAAATCCCCTCTCACCCTTAGTAATTCCCGTTGGTGTAATTCTCTTCTTACATGTTTTATCAAAATCAGCGAACATTTGACAAAGAACGTGGATGCTAATAAGAGTTTTACATTGTGTGGGAAGTGCTAACTGAACTAAGTGCATTGGTGTATTGGGGGGATACACGTTGGGGTAGCAAACTTTTTAGAGGTTTTAACCTTAAGTTCTTCAGCTTCCATTTTCTCAATGTCTAAGGGCCAAAATACCTGCTCTGGTGTTAACTTAGTTTGGGGTGCAAAAACAGTCAATCGATTCTGTTCATAGTAATCACGAGGTTTGATATTGACACGTTTTTGAATGCACTTGGGATCCTTCATTATATTATCAAATCTCTCTCTATTGACAGATTCTATCTCGTCAATCTCTTCAGAAGATGACATATCAGGGGGGGGGCATGATCAGGTTTAAGCATAACATTAGCATCATACAAAGTAGGTTGAGTAGCACTAATGCTCCTAAGGAAGTTTGTTTTAGGCACTCCTACATCCTTATTACTATGTTCATCCCGCAACTTAATGTGCTTTTGTATCATTTGAGCAGTTTGAATAGTTTGGCCTTGTGTGTACAACTTATTTTCAAGCTTGTTCTTTAATGTCTTAAGATTGGAAAAATCATTTAAGAGTTTAGTTTCTTTATCCTGAAAATCTAGTTTTATTGAAATTACACTTTTCTGTATCTCCTGTTTTTGTTTAACAGTTTGATCAAGTTGATTTTGTAAAGATTTTAACTCCTTTTTCAATGTTTCTTCCCTTAAGTTACGTTCAGTTATATATGTACGCATCTGCCAATCCATTTTTTGTTCACGTTCGGTTAGCTCAAATTTGGATCGTTGTTCATAAATTGTCACCTAATCTTTAAAAATATTAAGCCTAGTTGTCAAAGTGTCATCAGGAACAACAGCAGTATATTCATCCAATTCACACACAGCATCATCAACAGAAGATGCACTACTTGGTACAACAAACTCGACGTTGTGTCTCACATATTGTTCATATGAGGTAACATTGCTATTTCCCATATCAGCATTATTTGATTCCACAATGTTTGTTTGTTGTACTTCATTGGGAATCTTTTGTTCATGCATTACACTATCATCATATACAACTGAAGATGTTCCACTAGATACATCAGTTTCTTTGTTGTCATCCACATGTTGCTCAATTGGGATAACATTGCTGTTTTACAATTCAACATCATCTGACTTGGCAACATTAGTCTGATGTACTTCGTTGGGAATCATCGGTTCATCAATCCTTGTACATGTATCATATAACTTTAGTACCTCAGATATGACGGATGAGTTGGAGGGACCAAATTGTTGTGGTGATGAGACTGCAGAAGACAAATTGGCCATGAAGATGGTTTGTGCAGTTGGTTCATCATCAACATCAGAATCGTGGGCATCCCAATATTCTGCCTGGAAGATGTTTGGATCATTAAGAGCTAAATCCTGAACTAGTTGATCATCCACATCAGCATCAAATGTGTTCCCTTCATCACCTGCCAGGAACAACAGCTGCTCCTCATCCAATGCCACTCCATTCTCCTGTGCTTGCATTAGCAACAGAAGTAGTTAGAGTTCTGGGGACGCTTAGGTTGAGTGCAGTTCCTTGCAATGTGACCTAATCCACCACAGTTGTAGCATTTGGGTTGTCTTCCCTGTCCCTGATTAGCATTCCTAACTCTATTCTGTGCATACCCCCGGACTCCATTCCTTTGGTTGACATTTTGTCTTCCTTGAACCACAACACGTCCATCTTCCACAACAGCCAGATTACATGGGTTAGATGACGTTCTAAGTTGGTTGTTAGTTTGAGGAAATGTTGCTCTGAATTGTTGAACAAGCAATGACACTTGGTTGGAGAGATTATCAATCATCTTATCAGTGTGAGAGTACCCTGAGTCCAGTAGAGTATTCTTGGCATTTGTTGAGTGCATGGGTGATTGACCAATGGATGACTGTTTCTGTGTTGCTATCAAGTGAAGGTTGGTTGAGTGGTTGAACACTGGAGATGGATGCAAGAGAATCATTTGTTGTTGTTGGATTGAGCTTGTCCCTCAATTGATGGTCATACACAGCATGCTTCTCATGTTGTTGTAAGTAAGCATAAAGTTGTTCATAGTTGGCGTTTCTGAGTCCTTTGTTGAGCTTCACAGCTGTGACAAATCGATCCCATTCTCGTGACATGGTGTTCACAAACTTTGAATTGAGTTGGATATTAGGCATTGTCATTCGGATCATCTTCATGTCATTCACGAGCTTATGAAATCTAACATAGTAATCTATGATGTTTTCACCAGGGTTCATCTTGAAATGCTCAAACTCGTCGTACAACTGAGACTCACGATCTTCTTTTGTAAGCTCTGAACCGGCTAGAAGCATTTTGACATTGTCCCAAACAGCTTTGGCTTCAGTGTTAAAGTTTATGAGCTTGTAGATATCTTTGGGTAAACCTTGTATCACAATGTTGGAAGCTCGAATGTCTGCATCATAGCGCTTCTTTTCATCCTCATTCAGATCATTGTAAGTACGTGGTCTTTCAATTCCCAAAGTACAATTCCGTCCTCACCAGTGGCGGTAACATCTCTTGTTGTACCCATTTGAAATGGTCCTTCATCAATTGATCGAAGAATGTTTACACCATTCTCCTTGCCCTGACAGTAAAGTCGAATTCTTTGAGACCACGATTCATAATCAGTCCTATCGAGCATAAGAGGTCGGGTATCGGACCCGGCAGCTTGAATGTCATCAGTTGAAGCCGTACTTGCCATGATGTAATCTTAAACGGGATTTTACAACTCTTGTGACTTAAACCGAGAAATTGAATCTTTCGCGGGATTTTACTAAAGTCAACAAAAAAACCGAAAGATAAAGTATACTTGAAATGGAACAAATCACTAAAATGGACTTACATCAAATCGCTATAATGAAGGCTTAGAGCAAATCGCTAAACGGAAAATCGCTAACTTAGCAAATCGCTGAAAACACAAATCACTATAACTAGCAAATCGCTAAAATAGCAAATCGCTAACACCCAAATAGTTGAATAGGAAATCGCTGAAGGAGTGAGTCACTAGTCGAGCAAATCGCTGACACAGTAAATCGCTAGGCTAGGGAATTACTAATCGAGCAAATCGCTGAAAAAAGAAATCGCAACCCGAGCAAATCGCTAACTTCACAAGATGACAGATCTGGCAAATCGCTACTTGGATAAGACAAATATGTCGCTGTCTAGCGATTTGTCTCTTTATCCAAAAATGGAAAATAAGCAAATCGCTATTCACAACCAGAGGAAATCGCTACCAAGAAATAACCACCGAGGAGCAAATCGCTACTAAGAAAAACGACCTAAAATGCATCAAACAACAAACCAACGATTGATTCAACCTAACCAAGTGAAGAACTAAGTACTTCTAACACCTTTAAACCTGAAAGTACAATAAAATCATAAAATAAACCACAAATAAGATCGAACTAATGTGTTTTCTTCCTATACCATTCGAACCAAAGGAAAACCACAAGAACCACGCATAAATCCGAGAACAAACAATCCCTAGGATGTAACCATGGCTGTTGATACCAATTGTAAGTAACTCTCAATCATAAACACGTATGGTATTAGTGTATGGATCGAATGATTATAAGAAAACTAGAGAGATAAAGAATATAGGGAACCTTTTAGTGAGAGAAACAACTAGATATTAGATTAAGTGAGAAAAGGTCCAACCCCTTCCTCGCTAGGAAAGGAGTATTTATACTTATTATAAGACGCCCTTCCCTCGGGCTGTGGATCGGGTATACAGTGGGTAAAGACCCGTCCTTCCTCTATGATGTTACTTAAACTAAACTATTACTAACTAATGGTAGTAACGACTACGAGCTAACTTAATGCTATTGGACACTCGGGGTGACCGAGTCTTTCATATGAATATTTATATTCCTAACAGTTTGTTAAATTGTGTGATCTTGTGTTACTGTTACATCAAAGTTCTTCTAAATATTAAAGTTTAGATTCCGCATAAACTTTAATAAACTCAAACATAGTTTCTATACTAGTTGTGTCAGATTTATCTAGCATAGCTAACCTTATACAAGCTAAGGAATTCGATCAAGTGTTCAACTGGGATCAACAAAAATGTTAAGATTTAACGAGTATTAAACATGTAGATGAAGCATAATGAATTAATTGGTGAGTATATTATGTATTTATAGAGTTTACCCTTGATAATTTGGTCGCAAAGAAACTACCAAGAATCAATATTGTAATATCAAATGTTAAGAAATAAGAAGCAAATATTGGTGATCTAATAAATGATTAATTACATGTTTCATTCAATTTTTTGCTTGATTCTTTGTTCATTCCAAACAAATTAAAGGATTCAATTTTCTAACTCATTGCGGTAGTTAATTCTTTGCACCTACCAGATACCAAACCTTTCTCCGTTTTCTTTAAGTTATTCACTTTCTCCTATCATTTCATCCTCAATCTCATTTGCATTCTTTACGATTCAGTTGTACGAAACGTCCCTTTAGTATTGTCTACATGTAGCTTGATACGACCAAATTAAATTATTTATAGCAAATTAAATACCGGCTGTAAAGACTACTAAGAGTTAAAGAACATCACGATTTTGACCACTTTTTATGTTTCTACTTCATTTCAATATTTATGAATATTCTGAACTTCGCAGTTGTGGTTTAATACAAAAAAATAAATGAGGACATTAAGGCTTTTAAAGAATTCTTTCAATGAAAATAAGCAAGGCAGATAGCCACTTGAATAAAAGAACAATACTGAAAAATAAATGGGGTTTTTCAGTTTAATGAAAATTGGATTAAGCGACGAGAATATTACAAGGTAGATAAAGAGACGTTATAGCAGTATAAAAAATGTAGTGACACACATTCTTAAAACAAAAACNCTTCCCTCGGGCTGTGGATCGGGTATACAGTGGGTAAAGACCCGTCCTTCCTCTATGATGTTACTTAAACTAAACTATTACTAACTAATGGTAGTAACGACTACGAGCTAACTTAATGCTATTGGACACTCGGGGTGACCGAGTCTTTCATATGAATATTTATATTCCTAACAGTTTGTTAAATTGTGTGATCTTGTGTTACTGTTACATCAAAGTTCTTCTAAATATTAAAGTTTAGATTCCGCATAAACTTTAATAAACTCAAACATAGTTTCTATACTAGTTGTGTCAGATTTATCTAGCATAGCTAACCTTATACAAGCTAAGGAATTCGATCAAGTGTTCAACTGGGATCAACAAAAATGTTAAGATTTAACGAGTATTAAACATGTAGATGAAGCATAATGAATTAATTGGTGAGTATATTATGTATTTATAGAGTTTACCCTTGATAATTTGGTCGCAAAGAAACTACCAAGAATCAATATTGTAATATCAAATGTTAAGAAATAAGAAGCAAATATTGGTGATCTAATAAATGATTAATTACATGTTTCATTCAATTTTTTGCTTGATTCTTTGTTCATTCCAAACAAATTAAAGGATTCAATTTTCTAACTCATTGCGGTAGTTAATTCTTTGCACCTACCAGATACCAAACCTTTCTCCGTTTTCTTTAAGTTATTCACTTTCTCCTATCATTTCATCCTCAATCTCATTTGCATTCTTTACGATTCAGTTGTACGAAACGTCCCTTTAGTATTGTCTACATGTAGCTTGATACGACCAAATTAAATTATTTATAGCAAATTAAATACCGGCTGTAAAGACTACTAAGAGTTAAAGAACATCACGATTTTGACCACTTTTTATGTTTCTACTTCATTTCAATATTTATGAATATTCTGAACTTCGCAGTTGTGGTTTAATACAAAAAAATAAATGAGGACATTAAGGCTTTTAAAGAATTCTTTCAATGAAAATAAGCAAGGCAGATAGCCACTTGAATAAAAGAACAATACTGAAAAATAAATGGGGTTTTTCAGTTTAATGAAAATTGGATTAAGCGACGAGAATATTACAAGGTAGATAAAGAGACGTTATAGCAGTATAAAAAATGTAGTGACACACATTCTTAAAACAAAAACGTGTGTGCCACAATAGATAGTTTTTAATGCAAAATGTAATTGCCACAAAAGGATTCACATTTTTGTGGCACTTTATAATCCGTGCCACTGATGGTACACATGTTTTTGTGGCAAATAAAATTGGGAAAATGATTGGTACATTAAACTTGTATCTAAAGATAGATTTAAGAACAAGGATATGACAAGTTAGAAACCCCAGTGTTTTGTCCATTAAACTTGTACCCGCTAATGTCTCTTTTTCTTTCGGTAGGTGGAGACCAAAATGCCTAGTGTCTCTTTTTCTTTCGGCAGGTGGAGACCAAAATGCCTTTAGTGACTAATTTAGATTTTTCCTGACAATTTGTTTTAGTCACTAAATAGCATATATCTTGTAGTGCAAGGATAGAAATAATCGAATGGATATATACTTTCGAACTCGCTTACATAAAACTCGTTCATACATTGATTATTATCAACAGCAGCTCGACTCAACTTAAATTGAGTCCCGCTTAGATAACTCCCAAATGTAACAAAGTTTTAATTTGGCACTCTTGAATTTTTCTAATTTTTTATTATTATTATTGTTTATTTTTTATTTTTATTATTATTTTTTATTTTTTGTTTAAAGTGTTACTCCGATGATATATATTAATCACAAACAAAAGTTTAAGTACATATGGAATGTGGCAAAAGCCCAACATTAACCTCAAGCAGAACTTGATAAACGCTTTTAAGACAGTGTTTATGACATGCCATAAACACAAACTACTCTAGCTACAAATTACATAACCAATAACTAATAACTAGAGACAAACATAAAAAGAACTCTTGGCATAACATCCATGCCAATCAAGCAACGTCATCAAAGGAGCATAAAATAACTAATAAAGACTACCTCCTTAAAAAACATTCCCAGGTAAAACCCAGTTGGAAAAACCTTGGTGAAAGAAAAAATGGTACAACTCTCCAATGGAACTCCCATATCATATGGATCCAAGTAACCAGGCAGTCCATGTCCGTGATAATCAACTAAACTGCTAACAAACACGTGGGATCATTATACCTCACTAAGTATGTGAGTGGCTCATCAACCTAGAGGTTGTGGGTTCAAGTCTCGTTGGAGACACGTGAGATAGAATTTGTGAGATATGTGGTACATTAAAATTTTGCCGTTCACAAAAAAGTAACTCAGCAACTTCTAGCCAACATTTGACGGACACGACCATTATCCTTCTTGTAACGAAATGTAAGAATCTTCAGCAAAACACTAGTCATGATATCATCAAAAATCTGATCAAACGTCTTAAATTTTTTCTTGAAAAGCCTTGAATTTCTCTCGTGCTATATATGTGTCGGGTCAATTCAGAGCCCAAAAAACCCTTAAGTATGGATTTGAATGAAAAAACACACTAAGTGTATACCGTCTTTGATGACAGTCATTAGAGAGTCATTCACAAGATATTCCTCAAAGTCTGAAGAAGAAAGATTCATCATTATCTGAGGCATATCTCGAAGACTGAAGATAGGAATCCAGACTTTGAATCCCTGAGAGATCTTCCTAACCAATGACACTTTGAATGAAGACTTAGTTATCATTTAGAGCAACTAAGGCGTTGAAGAATGGGCGGGAAACTTCTTGGAAAAATAAGTTATCAAAGATCTTATCAAAGGTCAAGAAGTACTTAAGTACAAATAGCTAAGCCGGAAGTATAGTTTATAGATGTATTAGAGATAGAAGCAAAGTATTATTTTCACTTTAGCTTGTCTAAATGACAAGTTTCTTCTATCTCACGGATATCCATAACATATCCGCCTATAAATAGAAGCTCTCATATTAAATTGTTGTAACATTTTCAAGAGTTCAATCTCTTCTCCAAAGAAGAACTAAGTCATAAAGTAATACTCTATTGGTTAGTATAGTTCTTTCTTAAACACTCAACATAGGTTTTGTATTTAGGTTTAGAGAGAAGCTCACAATCACACTTGTCATTCAATCCTAAGTGTTGTTCCTCAAACACTTGGATATAATTCTTTGTGAAATATCAAATAAGAGTTAAACATTGGAAAAACTTGAGTCACATCTTTGATATATCTTTTATTAAGTCTTTCTTTCGTTACATCATTATTAAGCATAGAACTTGGTTAGATTAACTTTTTAGTTAAATTAGCCTTGTAAAAAGAACAACAAAATGGTAACAAGTAACTGCAACAAGGAGGCGGGAAACGGTACTACGAGAAGACCACCCTTTCGAAGAAGGGATAAGATATATAATAGCGTATTCCAACCCAGGAGGGATAGCAAATTGTTGAAGTTGAAGAACATTAACAATCTTCTTAATAAATTGTACGTTTAATAAAATTAAAACATTATATATATACGTATTTTTGACACGAATTGGATGACACTTCAAGCAATCGAGACTAGAATTCTTCCTAGAATAATAACTTGGTATTTAGAAGAATCAAAATCTATTATCAAATCAAGTAATGTTCACAATACACAATAGTTCATAGAAAAATACTTGTCTATTAAACCACAAGAATGTCAACTCTCCATGCTAGGTGATGGCAGAACCAAGTGTTGTTTTATGTTACGTAGGTGTTGAAGTGCATTTATTCCCCATTAAAATCCCATTGATACCATGACAGATTTCATTCAAGTATTGGCAGCCTAAACCCTAAGCCTTACCCAATAAAAATAGATGAAAATTCTACTAGAATTGCACATGTCAAAGCATAAAATGAGCAACTCGAAGTTTTTAACGAAGAAATAACTTTGCACGATATTCCTCAAAGCGAGCCTACTCTCGTGAAGTGGGCCAATTACTCAACATTATCTTTTACACATTGTCTCTGAAGCACGACGTGTGTGAGCTAATTAGTGTTGTTGATTATGAACATTTTGCATATTAAGAAAAACATGGTTCCCGTATGTGAGGGTGTCTGGGAGTACGAGGTGTGCATGGGCAATTTTAGGAGCCTCCAAATATGTACCCCTTGTATATCCGAGGCCTCAAAATTTAGTTCCGATAAAAATGTTAACGATATACGATTTTATGTTATGTATATTTGTTAAAATCGAAGCTAAAAATAACATTTTTATTTTCGTGGTTGATATCATATATCTTTAACCGTCATATTGAGTTACCACATAAGTTTTTGTACAAAGCCTCTGGAATCTCAGCTACGACTGCCTGACTCTCGAGTGGAATTTTGGAGAAGACAAGAAGTTGTTTAATTAAATAACACGTACACTTTGAAAACTTTCCTCAAAATAGTACATAATCTTTGAAAAGCCTTAAGTTTATCCGAAATAAACACATATACTTCAATTTTCGTCGAAATTCCCATAAACTAATAGAAAGATGCTAGATCGACACTGCAATCGAAAACAATAATTGGTGAAAAGGAAATTTAGGTTGGGAGAGGGGGGGCCGTGCATGTTTTATATAAGCTTGATCAATGAAGTGGGGTTACTATTAACAGTTGAAAAAGATTGATGCAAATTTAAAAACATATATTGTTCAAAAAAACATTTAGTCAATAATCGTTTTTATTTTTGCCATATTTGTGGTCCAAAGACACCATCTTTGATTCCGAAATAAAATGCCACAAGTTTTGTCCATACATGCATATGTTATGTTACTGTTTATTTATAAAATAAATAAGCCAAATTCATTTATGAATGAACATTTGGCTCAGTGATATTTGTGACAATGTGAATGATATCGTCCTGATCTACGAAATATGTAAATTGGCGGGAACATCTTGATCTAAGATGTTCTTTGACACTAATCATATCCATCCCACAAAAAATAGCTCCGACAACTCTCCTGGTTCGGTGGCGCACTAACTGAAATGAGCAAAAGACGAGACTCAATCCTTTAACCTTTTATCCACAAAATCTCTCCAGTAGGCATGGGCGGAGATAAAAGGGGGGAACAAGGGGCAAGTGCCCCTTAGCGAAAAAAATTGTAGTGTAAATTTTACAATTTTTTTTTTTTTTTAATTTGCCCCCCTAAGTACTAATTTATAGTGTAGTTTATAAATTTATAAAAGTGTGCCCCCTCAATCAAAAATTTCTGGCTTTGCCTGTGCCAGTGAGCCCATGAGTTTTTCACAGGTGGGTACCAATTATGTAGGGGTGGCAATTTCTGACCCGACACGAAACCTGACCTGAAACTGACATGAAAATTAACAAGTTCGGGTTGAGTTTAATAGATTTCAGGTCGGGTTTGGGTCGACTCATCTTATGAGACGAAAAGTGTACCTGTTTTAGGGGTCATTTAAGCCCTAATTCGAGTTAATGTGATCAAATATTGCCCTAAATCGTTCCTTTTGTCATTTTAGATACTTTTGAGAAGAATTCTGGAAAACACATCATTTTAGGCATTTTTGGAGCATAAAGTGAAGAAAACGACAAAGTCTCAAAAGCATGCTGGAAATCCTACCTGACGGCGTCAGAGTCACAAGGTGTCGCCGTCAGCCAACTATGACAAAGGAGTGGATTCAGACTATACGTGACGCCCTAAGAAGAAAACATGAAAATAACACCTGACGGCGTCAGGTGTTAATAATCCTAGGCCGTCAGGTGTTAAGCTAAAGAGTGACGGCCCATAGCATATTTACAAGTGACGGCGTCAGACATGGATCTAGGCCATCCGAGAACCCTAATGGCGGCGAGCTGACGGCGTCAGCACCTAAAGCCTGACGCCGTCAGAGTGTATTCTCTATAAATACTTTTCGATTTTTCATTCATTAGTGTGCAACTTTTGGGAACAAAACCCTAGACGATTTTGACAGCTTCTTCAAGGGTTTTTCACCCTTGATTCTTCCATGTTCAATTGAAGATAAGTCTCCATTCAAATTAATCAATATGTCTATGTGTTGGTTAATTATATCTTATGCTTGTCTTTCAATTAACATCTTAGGCTAGATTTATATTGTGTTTGCTTAGATCTAATGAAACCTAACTATTGATTATTGGTTGATTGGTGTGTTATTACTTGTATTGGATGATTGTTTATCGATGTTAGGCTTAAGAAAACTGGCTAACCTCCTATACGGTAACTTGCTTGAACGTCTTAAGAAACATGAACCAATGCGTACTAGGTTTTTATGGTTGTATTTAATGCATGAGCGAATTCTAATGATCTCATGTTAGTAGCTTCTAGCAGGCTCGACATAGGAGTGAAGTAGGAGCTTATAGAGTTGGGGAAGTACGTACGCCACCCCACGACTGGTATTAAGGAATACACCCGTCATCCACGCAATTAATACACACTAATTAATCAGTAAAAGATAGTTAGGGAGTAAGGAAATCTAAGTAAACACATTTGTCTCCATATAAGTTTCACAACCACTTAGTTTTAGCTATTTTTATTTTATTTGCAATTGTAGTTTTTGGGTTAGTTGACTAGCAACTAATTCCGCCCACTCTTTCAAACCCGAGATTTACTTGGTTTTATAAAATATAAAATACAAAAATAATCATCCCTCACCCTTAGATCTATTAGAGTAGTTTTTCATACCTAACGAACACTATTCCCTGTGGAGAACGATCAATCCCCCGTACTTACCACTACATTATACTACATCGGTCAGGTACACTGCCTGGTGGGATTGTAAGCTTCTCAAGATCCCTTTAGAGGTAAAACCTGTTGCGTGATCGCAAGCCCGTGTATATCAAGTTTTTGGCGCCGCTGCCGGGGAATAGTTATTGTGTAGGTTGAATCTTTATTTTATTAGGTCTACTTACTAGGTTCCTTTCTAGTGAGATTTTTTATTTTATTTTTCTAGGTTTTCTTTAGTCTATCTTTTTCTTTGTGTGTTTGTTCGTAATTTCCATTGACTCTTCCATTCACTATTATGGAGAACGCGAATCCACCATACTACCAACCACGTAATTCACCCACTCCATATGACATCTTGATGTTTAAACAACATAAAGATGAACCTCTCTATGATGCATGGACTCGTTTTAAATATTTACTCTAAAAAGTCCTTCATCATAACTTCGATTTATGGTCCCTAACTCAAATCTTTTACGATTTTGTCGACCGACATGCCCAAAAGGACATTTACTATTTTGCCGGCATGGATCTTAGGAAATTAAGTGCTGAAGAAGCATGAGAAGCTATTGAGAATTGTGCCCAATATTATTATATAGTAGACAACCCAACAAACATTAATACAAGTCAATTGACCACAAATTTCAAGGATCATGAAACAAGTTTGTTTGGGGATGAGGGCAGAGTTGAGCCACCTAGCTGCATGTCATGGTTAGGCCCTACCATAATACAAGACGAACACATAAGTGACATTGATGTGATGGAGGATTTAGCTGACCATGATCACATTGACCAAAAAGACCTAGGTTTTATGATCGATGACGATGAATCTCAAGAAACAGATGATGAATCTTTTGGGCAAATTGAATATAGCAGTCATGAGCCTTATGATTCGGATATAGAAGTTGAGATGCCTAGAGAAGCACTTGAGGTACTTGGGAAAATGTTAGGGTTAGGTTCTACTAAAACACATGATGAGAATATAGATGATCTTGACACGAGGAGTGACGAGGTAAATAACCCAAGCCCACCAAGTACCCCACCAGTCCTACCATCATTGGAGGCACACACACCACCCGTGACCTACCCGGAAGAAGTAGAAGAGACTATAGGAACCCCAATAGAGGTTGAACCCTTGGACCAAACACAACTAGAAGAAATAGGTTTGAATACTTGTAGTGATGACCTTTCACTTAGTTCTATGGAAGTTCCTAGTTTTGATGAATCAGAGCCTCAACCAAAACCGTTACCTAATCTTCCATCCTTGGATGAGAATTTAGGAATTGAAATAGGTCCCGATCCACCCATCAAACCATGTAGTCCGGGTAATGTTAAGATTAAGGTAGTAGACTCTAGGCCATGTGGAGTGGAAGCTAATATAGGAGTGAACCATGACCTTACATACTTACATCACCTATTCATGATTGATCACAAGAAACATTATGCGTTTAAACCGGGTTTATTAGGTCAAGATGGATTCCCAACTAGGAGAAAACTTTAATTCACCCATTGACCAAAGTGAACTAGGTAAGGTTATGATGAATGGAGCACACCCCTTTGAGTATATAATTCATCCACCACTCTTTCCTCATGAGGCATACTTCCACCGAGATGGTGTGTATCGCTACTACCACCCGCACTTAATCTTGAGTGTTGGGAAAACCTCCCCTTTATCCGTTAAATAAGGGTAGAGTCAGGCTCGTGACTCGAACAAAAACAAGCGCTTCTTGGGAGGCAACCCAAGCTTTATTTGTTTTGTATTTGTTTATTTGAATTTATTTGTTTCCGTATGTATGTTTTATTTTAATCATTATTGATTCATGTTTCAAATTGAAATTGTGAAAATGCTTTATTTTGTTTTTAACTTCGTCTTAACTACATATAAAGGTATTTTGCAAAAGATAAGTGTAAGGGAAATCTAAATCGGTTTATAAGAACGAATGAACATGAATCATAACAATGTAAATTAACATGCATATTAGAACTTGTTTGAGTCAAATGCTTGTATCGAGTCATAATGATATTTTTTGCAGGAATTCCAGGAAGGTATAGTTTTTCCAAAATTTTCCGGAAACTTAACATGAGAATTCTGTCAGATCATTTCTGACGGCGTCAGGCCTTACAACCTGAAGGCGTCAGGCAGTAATTTTCTGAAATTTTTGAAAGTTTTGTTTTTCTTCCGGAATCATAAAAAGTTTTGTTAATTCTCTAACTTATAATCTCCAGGAATTATGCAAAAACATTCATTCCACACGCATTATATCCTATAAAAGATTAACCGCCGATTTTACGCGAGGTTTGCCTTTATTGTTTTTCAGGTTAACATGTTATTTTGGACAAGGAGATGATTTATATTTCGGAAGGGAAGCTTTGAGCGTTCATCTATCTTGGAAGAAGATCTAACCATGTTACCACACTATCCACACCAAAC